>UFQX01000246.1:432646-484657 GCA_900497675.1 Arapaima gigas
TTTTTTTTTTTTTTTTTTTTTTTTTTTTTTTAATGCGGATACTACAGCATGTTTGAGACATATCTTTAGCTACCCCAATGTTTTAAGATCCTTCTTAAGGTTCATACAGGTTGTGTAAATAGGTAAATATGTACATTTATTCGCCTGTTTTTTTCTTCACAGTATCTACTTATCTGACTTCTCTCGCTGTATACACGCGTGTCGTGTGCGTGTGTGTGCTGTAGGGTCCGGCAACAAAGCGCATTTTCTCTGCAGTATTAATAACTTTTAATAATTTAATTTAATAATTAATTGATTATATTGGCTGGCAGTGTAGTTATGCGCTGCGATGGACTGTTGACCCACCCAGGGTGCAGCTTCATAGTCTAGTACCCTGGGCTCCAGACTGTGGCGACCCTGACCAGGATAAAGCTGTTGTGGAGGACGGATGGATGTATGTATTTATGTGACGAATTGTCCAGGAAGTCCTGATAATGCAGGAGCCATAACATTTTATATCAGATCTCAGATTTGGACGTCTGGTACGTAAACACTGTTCTGTTTATTATCAGGAATTCTTTGACAATTCATCTCACACAGTGTGTTTTGACTGCACCTCCAGCTATGAGCAGAGCGGAACGACGCGCTAGAAGAGGTTGATGGATCTAAACTGTCATCTGCTAGGTTGCATAGTTTCTCCTTCTAACATGGTCAGCAAAAACAGTCCAGGAGTCCCCTCTATAACCAGGTTGTCTCTGGGGAGTTGCAGGTGGCGTCGTGGTTAGCGGTGTCCCCCTTTGGTCTCAAAGGACACGTGTTTGAATCCCACCTCGTGCCGAGCGAGGTAGTCGCCCTAAAACGCTTATCCAGAAACTCCTCGATTGCACAAATGGGTAAATAGTTCTAAGTAGCCTAATGTTGTGCGTTGTTTTGGAGAAAAGCAACCACTAAATAAACCTTTGATGGACAAACTGCTGCTACACACATGAAGATGGGGCAGATTTTCCAGGAGAGTGATAAGACTGAGACAGAGGAGAGACAAGGTGGTATCAACTTCTGCTTAGAGCAGCCTTGTCTTGGACAAGAGGTTTAACCATATAAGTGCAGCCCAAACTTGAGCATTAATCCTGTGGAGCAGCAGCAGCTGGAGGGCTGCCGGTGGCCTGATAAGATTAGCCAGTTAGAAGGACTGAAGTGTGACAAACCGGCGTCTTTCCAAAAATCAACCGTCAAACCTGCGGTAACTGAATTGTAGCAACCGAAGGGTCGACCTAACTTTGATGTTAAAGAGCCAGACGCATTTAACTCAAGCTAAAAAAAAAAAAGAATTCCACGACAAAGGTATTTAATGATGGAGAAAAGCAGAAAAAATGCTAATACAGATCAACTGAATAATTAAAATGCAACTGCAGGAAATGCTTTTGAAACAGAAGGTAGGAATGAAGTGAAGATGTACAGTATGTTGGGACACAGCACTGTGTACAAATAAATGCTGTATAAATGTTTGCTGTTAAATGTGCAGCTTAGTCAGCTCACCGCAGCACCTGGGCTGCACACAGGGATGTGAGATTGAATCCAGCACCATCTGTATGGAGCTTGCATGTTCACATGGGGGGGGGTCCTCCCACAGTCCAAAGACATGTGTTTCATGTGAATTGGTGATTCTGAATTTCTCACTATGTTTCAATAAGTGTATGTCTTCTATGATTGTGCTGTCTGAATGCTCTACATCTTGCTCCACCTTCCTATCTATCTATCTATCTATCTATATCTAATGTCAGTCTATTACCTTTGTGTCTATTTATTTATCTATCTTTATTCTTCTACCTATTTATTTTTCTAATTATCTATCTATATTATTTATCTGACTACCTCTCCTGTCCTATTGTGCACCAAGGTTCAGGAGAAACTACATTTCATTTTCCCTCCATCTGTAATTGTATGCAAGTGCAGAATAACAATACATTGAACCTTGAGACCTTAAATGGGTGAATGATTGTAAGTAGTTGGGTAGGTAGAGCTCTACTTAAAGGAATTTATTACCAAAACTGTATATGAAATGTTGGGTTGTTGACGGTTGGCAATTTAAAGCAGGTTCAAAACCTGAGTGTTTCGCACTGAGTTACTGAAACTCGCCGACAGTTTTTGGTGCCCAGAGCCGTTGACTAAGTTCCGCGAGTCTGACGCAATTATTGTTCCACGTGTTTCTCAGCAGACTCCCATGTTCTCCAGCAACATGGTATGCTTTACAAAAAAACCTCAATTTTCAGCAAGCCTTCATGCATTTTAATGTTTGTCAACAAGACTCCACGATGGTCTTCAATTCATGCATCTTTAATAGGACACCGTATTTCTCAGCAAGACTCCATGTCACTTAGCGGATCGACATCTCATTTCAGAAACCGTGTTACTTACAGTGCAGAAATAACAAGCAAATGACAATAGTTCAATTCAAACCAACCAGGACTTTGCAGTTTGATAAAGTGAGTTTGGCTGAACGCAATGAAAAGTCACGGAGATGTGCAAACTGGACAAAATGGTATCACTGGGTTAAACAGGGTAAACTAATGGAAATATTCAAGCTTTCCAAGCACTTTCTGCGCCTTCTCCACACCCCTTCCCTCCACGTTGGTTATACGGACTAAATTCTTCATTACGGAGAGTGGATGCAGCTGCTGCTAACGGCAAACTGAAGCCCCCTCCTCACCCCAATCCCTCCCTCACCCTGACACAACCCCACCCCGGTGGGGGAGTCCTTCAGCCCTCCAAAGAGCGTCATTCTCACTGTTCCCAGGAGATGGATCACAGATGGAGTGAGAAGACAGCAGATTTACTGGGATTAAATGTGCTGAAAACATCCCGTGGGCCCCCTGCATGTGATGTTTTAAAATTCCTGCCAACCTCTTCATCAGTGAAGCTGGATGAAGGTGGTATGAAACCATGACCTTGGTGCTGGATTTGCAATTACACACAACTAGTTGAACAGTTACTGAGCAAAAATGAGCAAGAAGAACGGTGCAAACAGCTGCTTGTTCACCCATTGAACTGCAAGCTGGCTTCCGCTGGTCTAAATCTGCCGTGTTGTAGGGCCCATGAGGATGGTGCTAACAGGACTTTGCTCATTGAAAATTGAAGAAGTTTTATTAACAAGATGTGACTCGGGAAAGAAAGCTGAAGAAGAACGCTCATTATAACACAGTGGAATTTTCCACAGTTCCTGGTAAAAATGTTGTACTCAGCACTAGTTTAGTGTCAGAGTTGTAGTTTAAAATGGTGTAAAATGGCATTTTTTTTGTTGTGCTCATTTCCCTCCTTCGCACGACGGCAGCACATCTGGTGAAATGAATAGAAGGAGCACAACGGATGCAACAGAGGGCTTGAGGTCTGCGATGAGGGTCAACAGAGCTTCTTCTCTGGCCCTCCGGCTCCACTACGAATGAGACAGTGAAGTGTTTGCTCTTCTTCCTCTAATAAACTGGTGAAGGTCCACTGTGACGCTGGCTTACTTTTTATTCTGTGAATGCAAAGGAAATTATCTTCTGAAAACACATTACGAGCGGAACGGTTCGAGAACAATGATTAAAATGTAAACCTGTTGAATTGTGTCCGGTAAATCAGGAGAGTTTTTTTTTTTTTTTTCTGAGATGTTCTGACAGACTCCAGAACTTATTTGGTTGTAATTTGCAGAACTAATTTGGTTTACCGTAGTATTTATTGGTCTCATATACAGTAATCGATTGCATAGCTCTGCCTCTGCCCAGCTGCACTCTTCTCCTTCTGCCATTTCAGCAATTATGTTAGTAATTTACCATATTTTTAAAAATCAAAACATATTTTGAAACACTTTTTTAAAAATGTTATATTTGATGCTGGGGTAAATTAAAATGTTCTCTTTATTTCCCATTATAAAAGGTACAAGAAATCTATTTTGTGTAAGACAGGATGACAGCTACTAGGCAAAAACATATAAAATCGGAAGAAGAAAGAAGTGTCCCGTACGGTCGCAGTCGTGAAGGTCAGTTCGCCTGGAAAACCTGGGCAATATTTGTATTAGACAAACTGGACAGACAAGTGACGGCAAAGCAGCGAAACGGCTCCTGCTTCTCTGGGATCTGCTGCAGAAGAGCTGAGAAGACACACTGGGTGGTTTTCAGCCCTAAAGTTGGAAGCTGGAAACCAGAGAAAAAAAAATTAGACTTCTGACCTAAAACATTTGACCT
This sequence comes from Arapaima gigas, assembly GCA_900497675.1. Lineage (NCBI taxonomy): Eukaryota > Metazoa > Chordata > Actinopteri > Osteoglossiformes > Osteoglossidae > Arapaima > Arapaima gigas. The sequence goes on from UFQX01000246.1 coordinate 436,846, forward strand.
GCACTGGGAGTGGTCTGCTGGTAGAGTAACCGGACAGGAGATATTTCAAGGGTCATCAACAAGGTGCACAGGGGATTTTGCCACAAAAATAAAAATTTGAGTTTCTCCAAAGCAGTGGTGTGAGTGCTGCATAGCCAGCAGTCTGGAAGGAAGGACAGAAGGGGGTCACACAGCAAAGTTCCCGTGAACACAGATGGGACAAACAGACAGAACAAAAACACACTTCACCCAGGGCCCGACTCACGGCCCTGTCCTCGGCTCCCCTCTCAGGTCTCGGGCCAGCTTTCGGTGAACTGGAAACGTGACGTGGAAAGGTGGGCCCCTTTCACCGCTCGAGTGCAGGGCGCCAGATCAACAGAATATGCCAGAAGGGTGGCTGTGTTCGCTAGCCTGCCTGCAGCGTGGGAACACTTGAGAGGAGCCTGAGTGCTGTGCGGGAACAATGGCCTGGGCAGCCGGCAGAGCACTGTACCAGCATGCCGGTGGGCAGCCCGTGTCATCTGTGATTCTGCTTCCGGAAAAAACCATCCCAGCCCGTAGCCTGAGCTAAAACCCGCAATTCACGTGACCAATTCACTTGCGGCTTTGAAGAAACCATTATCAGAAAAGGTATAGTTCGATCAGCACTACCTCCTTTTGCCGTATTTTAGCCCTTTGATCAAATAATCAAAATAAAATATTGGAAAAAATACTTTAAAATCAATTTTTTTGGATATTAGTGCTTGTTATCCTTCAGATAGACCGTATTATCTGCTACCATCAAAGGTACAGCTTAATCTACGTTGCGAACGCGTAGTTTCCGAGCTCCGTTCGTGCAATACACTTCACTGATCGGCCCAACATAGACCGCGCAAAGAAAAGAAACAGCCTTACGGGTTCCTGCAGAACTGAGATGTAAGGCTTAAACTCACAAAGATTCACAACTGGTCCGTGTGAAATTAGTTTCCTAAAAACACGCTCTCACGGTTACGTGGACCTGGGGATGCCACACAAATGGGTTTCATTTCAGGAGGTCTCGTGGGCCACTGGTAGGCTTACCTGCTCTGAGAAATCATTTCACAATTGTCATTTTAGCTTTTTGAATTTCAGTTTCTAACAACTGATATTTTAATGGTAGAGAATAAATCCATCCACCTATTATCCGTAGATGGCTTCATCCTGGTCAGGGTCACCATGGAAATGCATGTCTTTGTGCTGTGGGAAGAATCCAGAGCAACCAGAGGAAACCCATGCCTGATTCGGAATATGTTTCGTGGGAAATTATCTAAAAATACCAAACATTAGTTATTAGCCTCATGTTTGTCAGTTGTTTTTTTTTAAAAATCCTAGTCATGTTACAGTTCTCCATAACCTTTTTAAATTGTTAAAATGTTCACAGTTTAGAAAGGTTGTTGAAAATGAGTCAAATATTTAACAAGAATAAAATAAAAATATTGAAAAAGGACAAGAAACAGTTAAAGGGAAATACTGACATATTTATAGAGAGCCGAAGGGCTTCATGAACGGTTTGGCACGAACTAATTCAGTCCAGTTACGGTGAACAGATCGCGATGAAACGAGAAAAATGATCCTCGACATTTTGCGCAAAGAATCGTTGCCTTTTAATAGGATTTCTGTTTCACTTGTTTTCGGAGATGAAACGTTGGGGTTTGTTATTAGAAGCGAGCGCTAACTTTGCGTGTCAGATGGCGGCTTCGCTCGTAAAAAGTTCTGCTCCGAGTGATTTGTACGTATGCACGTCAGAGAGAAGCCAGTCCACAGGATTACCTGGATCCCTGTTGACGAAAAGCTGTCTGCTTTCTCCACTCTTTTATTTCCTGCTGTCAGGGGGAAGAGTTTGAGTTGGACGATGAAGACCACCTGAGACTGGACGAACGGAGAGACTAACTGGGATTTTGAAGATAGAAAGAGCCCTTCTCCCACCATTGCAGACCAAGAGATGAAACCTCGGGACTCACAGAGACAGGTGAGGAGTCTTATCCGTCAGGGTGTAGCATAGGAAAAAAGCAATTCTGAGTTCCTCAACACTTCTACAGTTGGAATCCGCAGAACATCTGTACATCACTTGCAGCATGGCTACAGGCTTCAAAAAGTGCCTGATACAGCTCTTGGACCCTTTTCCATGTTTTCTTATGAACGGGCAAATGCTCAGAAATAAATGGCTGAGTGAGTCTGAGCTGCAACAGCAAAAAAATTCAGGTTCTTTTCAAACAAGATTTTACTTGGAAATTAAGCAAATAAGCATCTGCACCGTGGATTGGGGTTCTGCTGCTCTTGAGGACTCCCTGTGCATCCTGGCCTGAAGGTGATCAGCCCTTGCCTTTTTCAACAAGGTGAATAGATCCAAGTACTACAATGTTTTGCTGCTGCAACCCTAACCTCAAGGGCAATACACTTCCCAGAACGTACCCAGGGATGTTCAACACCTCTGGCCCTCAGAATTGCTGAAAACCTGCCAGCATTCAGGAATGACGTCAAGGGGCGTCTTTTGATGGCCCCATTTCTTTCCTGATCTAACAGCTCCGTATGCTTGCATGACACCATAACAATCACTTGATATTTCCCATCTCACTCAAATCCAGTCCATCTAGGTCCATACCAATACCAGGCTGGCATTGCAAGCCCCCCCCACCCCCCTTCGCCTTACAGGTGGCGACCCCCAGGGTTAGTCTTCATTGCCATTTTGAGTCTTTCCCAAACACCACCACCAAGCCTGACTCTCGAAGCAGGTCCTGGTCATTCTAACCCAGGCAGGGTACTCTTCATTTTTTATGTGCATTCATGGAGACCTTCCTCCAAGGAAACACAGCACTCCTTATGACATACAGTAGCTCTGAGGTTCCCTGGGACAAACAAAGGCCAACAAGCCTAGATGATGGTCCATCAGTGGGAAAGACTGGAGATGGGAAGGTTCGGCCCCGGTTGCTCATCCTGCTACCACTATGAACCTCGAGGCAGAAGAAAACTCATTAACTCAGTTATTTGCCTAGAGTGTTCCAGTAAAAATGGATGTATTGGAGAAACAAACTGTGCTTTAGCAATCAAACATCTACAGTTACAACCTCACTGTGATATTTACTGCTGTTTTCTCCAAGTTGTATATCGCTTTGGGGGAAAATGCTACGTGAATAAATGTTCATCCAAATGACACACGCAGAGGCTGCCCTATTTCATCACTTTCGTCGACACGTTTCAGCAACGTACGTACTTCACAGGCCATCTACAAGTGGAAACGGCACACTCTGCGTACATATGTGTAGCGTGTATAGTGTCGTTTTTCCTCCCCGCAGAACATCAGTTATTGAGGAACAGAAAAGGCTCGAATTGCATTTGAGAGTTAAATATATAAACATTCCTTCTGATTTTGAGAGGGGCTGCAAATGTGGATGAAACGGCAGCGTTGGGGTCGATTAAGTCACCCTTAACAAGATCGCGTCCAGCCACCTGCTGGGATCTCCACCAACAGCCAGCGACGACAGTCTTGTTAGGGGTATAAATACAATCAAGTACAAATGGGAGGAAATGTCTCTGAACTGATCACCCACAGTTCTGACGGCGGTCAAAGTCTGTTCGCTAAGCAAAACCGATGAACCCAAACTTGTTACCCAACAGGTCTGAGGGCAGCAGCAGTAAAGAAGTAGTCCCGCTTCCTGGTTTGCTTCTAGTAGGCTGGAGGTCTCTGTTGTGTTAGTGTCCAGAGGGAATTATTTCAGTAATATTGCCGGGTTTATCTTATTTGTGACAGCTTGTTTGGGTCTTCACAATATGGTCATCTTATGAAGAAGGCAGATTACAGCAGCCCAGTCGGAGGGTCTCCGGCAGTCTGACCGGGCGGTTCGGGGAGGCTTTTTTCCCATCTATTAGTAAACATGAAATTTGTGAGTCATGACGTCCTGTTTTTGCCTGAATCCACAGAATCTCTTATTTGGATGAACCATTTACAGTATCATAGGTCAGGTCTGTTCACCTTGATTCTCCAGGGCGTAAATTAGTTTTCACTGAAACCAGCGTAGCTACATATACGTGTAAGAAATATATAAGATATTAATAAGATTATATATATATATATATTTAATTATATAAGAAATGTACAGTACTGTGCAAAACTCTTAGGCACCTGTGGGAAAAATGCTGTAAAGCGAGGATGGTTTCAGAAATAAAGCCATGAATACTTAATAATCAAAAAACCTTCTAAAAAGTGCAGTAGACAAAAAAACCTCAGTCAGATCAGTATTTGGTAGGACCACCCTTTGCCTTTAAAACACCATCAATTCTCTTATACAAACTTGCATGCAGTTTAAGGTGGAGGTTGGTAGGTTCTTCCAAACTGGCCACAGTTCTTCTGCACACTTTGACTGTCTCTGTATGTCCTCCCAGACTGACTGGATCATGTTGAGATGAGGGCTCTGTGGGGACCAGACCGGCTGTTGCTGAAGATAGTTGTGTATGACTGAGATTGGGTGTTTGAGGTCATTCTCAGACTGCACAATGAATTTGGGACCAACCAGAAACCTCCCTGATGGTAGATCAGAATCTACCTGTACTTCTCAACACACATTCAAGTTGCATGTCTAACACTTCTGCACAGTACTGTATACGTGTAAGAAATATTTACAGTAATAAAAAGGTTTTACAGTATGTTTGACAGAACTGAGAAAAACACAGACAGATACCTCAATATTCAGTGTTTCGTCCGACCAACCCAAACAAAATGCAAGAAATGCATGCATCAAAGAAAGAGTTAGCCGTAATATTTTATGTGATTCATACAGAACAATGAGATAACATCAAACATTCCCAAAATCCAGACTTAATTAAAAATAGATACATAATATTTGAAAAGCCTTTCTGTCTTAACTAAATTAAACTCATTACAAAAAGAGTTTTATTCTCCAGCAGTGCTTTCCTTGACTGGAACTTCACTTTACGTTTAATCGGGATTTCTAATCCTTATGATACTCACAGGTTTCTATTTTAAGTGATGTAAAGTTGTGAAATAGTCCTAATGTGAGGTTTGTTTCGCCAGCTGGGTAGACGTGGCGGGATCACCGCGAGACCTGACGTCCGTCTGGCTTATTTAGTATAAAAGCAAGTTTGCTGTGAGATCTTCTCTCCTCCACCAAAGGTTTGTTTTTCTCCTTCACATTTGCCTGGGAGATTTTTGTTTTCATCTCCTCAGTCGCTTTACTAGGTCATATACTTCTTGTAGCTATTAAATCTATCGCTGCCCTTTTCCCTATAGGCTTACTTTATATCCATTATATCTGCTTCTCCTTCCGTGTTTCACTGATCTTTTCTTCAGCGTCCCTGTGTGAGAAGAGCTCTCCGTAGCAAATAAACTGAACCCAAGGCTTCCAAACACTAGTTCTCAACGGCCAACGATATAACCACATGTAATTCTGCTTACTCACGACGCCAGTATAATGGTTTCTCAAAAATATATTTAAAAGTTCATAGATTTAATTACAGAATTTCAGCGAATGACTGCTGACTGAAAAAATTAAACAAAAAGTCCTTTATATGTGTATTTTTTATATAACCGTAGTGTATGTTGTTCGCAACACCTAAATACCGCAACAAGAATAGCTTTTGTGATATTTTATATCGCAAGTGTGTCTTTTATACAAAAACGTACATTAAAAACCCAAATCTACAGCTGAAAAAATTGATGGGGACTTTAACCGCGCTGCCACCTACTGCTGACAAGAAGAACTTCCCCGGTTAATTTAATGTGTAAGACATATTAGACGGTTAACGTTCTCTGAAAGGACCAAACACAGCTGATACTGTACCTTTTCCTCACAGAACCTGCTTTGTGTACAGAAATGAACAAAAGTGTGAGTCAAGTTGATGAAAATAGCTTTTGTTCTACAGGAAACCAGCTGCCACGTCTTCGCAGCTCTTCTGCAGCAGTTCCCAGAGATTTAGGACACTTGTTCCTTCCTTTTGTTTTCACTGTCCAGTTCCTCCCATACAGGTGAGGTCCAGGATGCCCGCGCGTACTCAAACTTCTGACCGGCACAGTACGAGAGGTCCACTGACATCCCAGAGGACGTCAGGCCACCGACAGCGTCGCAGAACCGGATGATCCCGAGCCCCCGTTTCCTCCGTCCCTCTCGTACTCTCGTTGCGCTCGCTGCAGTTTCCGGTCCCGCAGCTGAGATTTATGGTACCAGAAGGTGACCAAGGACGTGACCAGAACGGCACAGGCTAGAGTGAGAACCACCGCGAGTGCTACAATGGACGACGACAGGTCTTCGAACGGTTTGGAAGCTACCACGTGCTTGGTGTAGTTAGCCAAGGCAGTGTCGTCCCGGGGTCCTTCCAGCACCGGAGGGACGAAAACGGAACAATCCGGCATTTTGGACTTGACGTTCATAGCTTGGGTGGCCCACAGTAGTGGAGGAGCACTGGTGACATGTGCTCTGAGTTCAGTGACTCCGCGGTAATGAGAAAATATGACTGTCGGGTGTTTTTAGACCTTTCTGCACAGCCAATGTTTGTCTAAGTCAAATTTATTGAGTTTTAATTCCCTCCTGGTAGAACTTAACTGATTCTTCACAGTACAGCAGCTCTGGTGCCGCACAGGATTGCTGTCGGTAGGTCCGGGGTTAGAAGAGCTGATTAAAAATCGCCGGCTGTGTTTTGGTGTAGCGATTCGTTCCTCTCGCTCTGTCGGTTTCTGGCAGATTTTTTTGGCCTTCAAGGTTTCTCACTCCTTCAGTTTGCCCCCCAGATGCTCACCAGGTTCCCTCTCCAGTAAGGAAATGGCTCAGCGGTGCTCCTCACGCTTCTGGGCTGCGGGAAGGAGAAATTGAAATCAGAAGTTTAATTTCAGCTGGCGACGGAGGCGTGGAACGCTTTTCCACCTAAATCAGAGAAGGTCGAAAGCAGGAAAATGTTGCCGTCCGTGTTTTGTTTTGCAGTTGCTTGAAAAAGAGCAAGTGTGCCGCCACGTGGCGCGTTGTCTCGGTTTGGAGGGGCTACGTGGGACACGGGGGTTCGGTTTGCTGAAATGATGCTGGCGCCAGCATTCTGCTGAAAAACCCGCGACGCCCGGCTGGGCTACTTATCATCTGTGTGAAAAAGAAATCATCTTGCACACTTTGCACGTCCCTCCTTGTGCAGCACCTTGAGCCGCAAATTTGTGTAAAAGGTGTGATGAAAGTAAAGCTATTTTAAAATAGTTGTTTTGTATGATTTGTTTAAGGACGAATTTATAGGATGAAGTACGGAACCCCCCCGAAAAAACATCTTTTGCCGAGCAAACGGTGAGCCGCTCCCCCAGCCGTGCGGAGGAATCCAGGTGTGCTCAGGTAGGCCCGATTATCACCTTTTTGCACTTATTTTTACATGTGTAGGAAGGAAAAGAAAGAAGGGTTGAAAACCCGGCCTTCAGCACATACTTTCCGGTCCCTTCGTGTCACACGTGTGCTTCGCTCTATTCTGAATTAATAATAAGGCACATTAAAACCTAACTTGGACCCAGTTTTCAGCAAACATACCAGCTTACTGCCTTTGGGGTTGTGTCTGTGTCACTAAGATTGGTTTCTTAAAAGTACGTATATTAAATTATAGTTGTCCGTCGAATGCATACACATTCACACCGCGTGAAGTGTCATTTATGCCCGTTTCCATTCGTCACTCCAGAAGAGTCCTTTAGAATCAGAAATACAGTAGGTGGGTTTGGACTCTCGCGACCCTGACCAGGCTCATGCGATTGAGGATAATGGATGGATGGATGCGCTCAGTATACAATAAAGGAAAAAGAAGTTTATGCTTCCCGGGGTGGGTAAACAAATTACGAGTAACATCTTCTGCACGTTCAAACGCTTCTAAGCCGCAGTCGAAGAATACAGCGAGCGATTGTGATGTCTCATCACTTAAACACCAGTTTACGTATATAATCCCTGAGAGAGGCCTGCAACCACCAGAGGATCGATGCCAGTTGCCCATTATTTCCTTTCTTGTTGTTATATGTGTTTGTGCGGAAAAACAGCCTAATCAGCTGCCATTTCTAAAATGCTTCTAAACGCACATCCCCGCCGGCAGCGGAGCGGGGTGCGGACGCCCGAGGCCTCCGGCGACGCCGATTTGCGGCAATCGGCACGGCAGCCTTTAACCGAACAGGGACTGCTGAGATTTCCCGGCCAAAACGGGGAGTCTGCCGACACACGGCCCGCACCTTTCTCGCGACGCAGCGCTCGGCGAAAACTTCCCACCATTTACCGTGGGCTTGAGCAAACTTCGCCGGCAGATCTTTAATCACGTAGTGGAGAATAAACGTGCACACATACATGAATACCTATCGCTCGGTTCATTTGAGACGTAATGTTTACTATCATAGAGCACACGAGCACACGTTCGTAAGAAAATCACCCCCCCCCCAGTTTATTTCTCATCGTGGGCATTTTGGATTTGATTTATTGCAGTTTTGTATATGAAATCTGAAAATTCATCATAGGGAGAAGTGATTTTCCTCAGACTGATTTGCCGTCTGATGGAAAGTAGAGATCAGTCTTGCACGACACAATATACTTTGTTATGTATGAAGATACAAAACAAAATATTGTTGTCTGTCAGCTGACTGAGTTTTAGATTTTCAGTTCACTTTTTTTTTTTTCCCCCGAAAAGCTGCCAGTTAAGAAGAACAATTACTTGCTCGCACTTCGCCGGATTCTCTTATTCCCATTTCTTTAGAGCCACAAGATGTTAAAATTCTGCTCTGCATATGAAGCGGCTGAGTGTGCTGAAAATGCCACCCCAGCACTTGGTCTCCGTTCCGTCAACCAGCTGTTCTGCATGAACACAAGAGAATAAATTCTGCTGCACAACGAAAAGCAGATTTGCACAAAAGAAACTGTACTGTACCTGAGTTTTTCACCCCCGGGAGAGGAGATTAATGCTCACGTTTTACATCCAGGTTGCAATCGGCATGGAGCTGGAGTTCAGGAGGAAGGTGGACAACTGCAGGGGAAGGTCTTTATCATCAGATGGAGATACTGATGAATATGCTTGTTGTCTGTACTGCAGTCGGTGTGAAACAGAAATGCCCCCCCTCCTCTCCCTCTTTCCCTCCCTCCCTCCCTCCCTCGTCTCTTTCGCGGCTCTCTCCCCCTCCCCCTCCCTTCTACTCCCGTTCTCCGAAATACATCCAAGCTCTTTCCAAAACGACTGTGCTTTTGACCATAATTTGTTACGTCTCATCATTTGTTCTGAAATCATATTAGTCACATTTGAAATAAAATGTCCCGCAGAAGAACAAAGTATTTATTTATTCATCTAGCCAACACTTTCCTCCAAAGCAGCTCACAGTGTTAGGCTACTGACTGTGATTTAGCCATTTATACCACTGGCTTCTCTGAGTGACCGGCAGTAGCTCTAACCACGGCGCCACCTGCTGCCCGCTCTTAGACGTCTGACACGTCTGCTAATGTTTGCAGACGTCACGAAAGGCTAGATGTTAGTCATGTTTTCTATTAAAACGGGTTTCTTTTCACTGCTTTCGGGCAAAAATATCGCAGTATTTGCTGGCTAGTTGAAGAACTGCAATTGTACGTGTATGTTTCAGGTTCGAGAAAAAAAATCAGAGCATGATAATAAAACCTATGTTTTACTTTGGAGAAAAGTCCTCATTTTCATTTAAATAACCCGTATTCCTCAGTTATTTCCTAAGTATTAAATATGTTGGCAAAATACACTTCTGTTTACTTTGAGCTGCACATCTGTTTGGAGGAAACATCTGCTTAACAAAGAAAGGTAGATTTAAACGTTTGTCGGCGGATTGCGGCGAAAAGCCTTGCGGTCGAGGACGTTTGCCATCTGTTTCACAGGGCTCCTTATAGAGGCTATGAAGGAAACCTGTAAAGATCCGCGGAACAGGTGACCTACCAAACATATTCTTGAGCAGACTGTGGAAAGCAAAATGGTGCCCAGCGCTGCCATTTTTTTTGCCATACTTTAAAAAGCCTCAAATCCACTTTGAGGGCTTCGGAAAAGTCTGCGTAACCAGCGTTCTCCTACGCACATCATCAGAACGGACCGCTACGAGGGTTTGCCGCTCCGTCGCCGGCCGCGAGAGAGTCGGCAAGGCTGCCAAAGCCCACCATATGCTAAGCGCATCTCCGCTGCGTGCCGGCGCTCTTCATCTTTGCCATGTGGGCCTACTGTACTGTTGCCTTGGAAACCGTTTCAGTCGGTAATGGAACACCTTTAATTAGACACTTAGCGACAATTTTCTACTCGCTGTCTTGAACCCGGCGCTGCTCGCCGAGTCCCGCGTTTCGCTGCGGGTGTTAACGGAGAGGTCGCCCCCCCCCCCCCCCTCCTCGATGCGAAATATGCAACGCACCCTTGAGGACTGTAGCTCAGACGGCCGCTGCGCATTTTAAAAACGGGGATCGTTGACCTTTTTTTAAAATAACAACAGTTCTAAGCGCGTTTTCTGCTTTTGTTGAATCCTGCAGCGAAAACGTCGCACGTGCGGCGTGCATCCGCAGCGGCTGTCCAGAAGGTGCCAGAAGACCGTTTGCGTTTCCAGCTCCGGCAGCCCGGCTGCGGCATCTCGCTCCGTCCACTTATTAGAGGATCCCTAATAATAGCCGGTCCGAACACCGATGCCGCGCAACAGATATTAGCTCGGCACAGCTGACAAGAAGAGCGATGTGCCGAGACGGCGAGTGAATTAAGCCCACGCCAAAGCACAACGTGAATCATTCTTCATTAACCCCCGGGTGGCAGGCCTGACATTTCATCTCAAAACAATGCTAATAACAGCTCCGAAAGAAGGACGGCAGGCAGAGCAGTGGCCTCCCCTGCCAGAGATACCAACCCGCATTTTGCATCAAGCTTTACTTAGCAAACACAAACGTGACTTATCACAGCATTTTTTCTCCTGTACACAGGTATATTATTAAATCTTTTATATTATAAGGTATTCACTGGCGAAGGTGTGACCGGCAGTAATGCCCGCCAGGTAATAAATGTGCCGCGAAATCAGATCAATAGGCTTTATAATTTATACAGTAGAGAATAATAAAGTCACTAGTAGGCGGTGGCACATCTTCCTCACAGAAGATGAACCCGGACCAGTAACACGTGATTCTGGAAGGCTGTAATGATTCCCAGCGACACGGGGGGCGATAGTCCTCTTGTATCCCAAGCAAAATTCAAAAGTAAGTCCTTCAGTTCAGTTCAGTTCAGTCCTGGGCAAATCCAGCTTCTGTGAGGACAGCGTCGCCGTTTGTCACAACCCACATGTTGGTGTTTCTTCCAGGAATTTCCTTCATGGCTGGAAAGTCAGAGCAGCTCTTTGACTGCCAGAAACATCCGTGAAAATACCAAAGTAAGTGGGCCAGAAGGTACAGGTGACTACAGAGACGACTATTTTTGTCCCGTTATTCCTGTTGGGTTTTTTTGTTTTCTTTGCCTCGACTCCCAGCTGACCTGGTTTTCTCCATTCCCTCTGCGCTGTTCACCTGTTTGCCTTTTCTTCAGCAGTCTCTGCTGAACGAGAGGAGTGTGAAGTAAATGGAACTGAAACGTGTGCGTCGAGTGTGCAGCCGCCCTTCGGGATCAGTTCAGGATGAGTTCGGGATCAGTTCCGGTGGAGTTCAGGATCAGTTCCGGATGAGTTCGAGATCAGTTCGGGAAGAGTTTGGGATGAGCTCGGGATGAATTCGGGATCAGTTCAGGATGAGTTCGGGATCAGTTTGGAATGAGTTCAAGATCAGTTCGGGATGAGTTTGGGATCAGTTCAGGATCCGTTTGGGATCAGTTCAGGATGAGCTCGGGATGAATTCAAGATCAGTTCGAGAAGAGTTTGGGATGAGTTCGGAATGAGTTCGGGATCAGTTCAGGATCAGTTTGGGATCAGTTCAGGATGAGCTCGGGATGAGTTCAGGATCCGTTTGGGATGAGTTCTAGATCAGTTCGGGATGAGCTCGGGATGAATTCAAGATCAGTTCGGGAAGAGTTTGGGATGAGTTCGGAATGAGTTCGGGATCAGTTCAGGATCAGTTTGGGATCAGTTCAGGATGAGCTCGGGATGAGTTCAGGATCCGTTTGGGATGAGTTCTAGATCAGTTCGGGATGAGTAAGTGAGTTTGTTTCCTGCAGACGCTTCACTGTGCCAGAGGCCCTTTGCTGGCCTCCTTTTCGTTTGTTGTCCGGTTGTTTGCTGTGCAGCTGGTTTTGACCGCCGCCGAACACGCGTTCTGCTTCTGAAAATGTGTTGTTCGGTCCTTTTTCCTCTCGAGAAATGGAACCTCTTTTGCAAATGTTAAGCAGCACTCCCACTGAAACGATGACAAATGTTTATCTCTCAGGGCGTTTGAGTTTGCGTGCCTGTTTCTCTAAGCGGAACAACTTTTCACACGCAGACACGAGTCCTCCAGTGCTTTCAGAATAAACCTGTGATTCAGCTGTCCATTTTTTAAACCTCAACGTAACATTCGGCACGGGTGAAGATGGCTTACCTTCATATCGGCTGCGTGTTTTACTTCTCCCTTCGAGCCCCCGCGAGGAGCGTTGTTTGTAAGCCGCCGTGAACGGCGGTGTGACGCGATTGAGACGTGCCTACGATAGCATTGCCGACTATTAAAACTGACAGGTGAAATGTATGCTGTGTGAAAACTGAGAGAAGACGTCGCGTTCGCGGCGCATCTTTGCTGCGTTTATTCTCGACTCAGATACCGAGTCACGGGCGTCGTTGAGATTTTACGACAAACGCGTTTCCACGTCCGGAAACTGACTCTGCTGAAGCAGGACAGGCTAACAGAAGCACAGCCTAAGAATAGCACCTCGAGAGGGACCTAAATACACTCCGCCAATGCGGGCAACTGCACCCTGTATCCCTTAGTATTCTCAGACTAAGGAGCCACCTCACCCCCAAGCCCCCCGTGAGGAGCAATTACTCACGTCTCTATGTCAGCCTTTCATTGACCGTGACATCGGCCTCCCAAGAGAGACCACGGTTCGATAGACTCCTCCTGGTTAATAAGGAGAATCTATTAACCAGATTGTTTACCATTGCCAGCGTGACGTCTGAATAGGCGTCCACCGCAGCTCACTGTAACAGCTGGAAACACGGAACAAACGGAAAAATTCGATTAAGAAATGAAGAGAAATTAATTTAGCCATAAACATCTAAACATTGCTACACTCTGTGTGAGTTTCACGTTCTCCGTCAGCTGCTTCGACAACGAAGGCCCCGCTTTGCTTCTGCATCGGATTACGGAACGGAAGTGACTTCTCCTCACGTGTTCCTTCTGCACTGCCACAGACTGCGAATCTCGAAAGTAAGGATTTAACGGTGAAATGACAAGGTGCCGCGTGACATGCGACTCTGGGGTTAGTCACTGGCAAACGCAAATATGTGGCTGGATTTTCGGGAGGCGCAGGTTTCAGTCTGGCTTCACAAGGCCCGTGTTCTCAGTGTCTCTTGGGCAATTTTATTTACCGTGCAAAACAAGTGTTTTATTTTTACGCGTGGCTTTTTCTCAGAGCTCTTGTGAGCGCGACGCCCGACGCGCCTACTTCGGTAAACCTTTGAACACAAAAAAACAACCGTTTCGGGCGGAGACTAGTTCTCCTTGTTTATTCGCAGCAGGTGAACGAGATCCTGCGATTCTAACGCAGGCGTCAAACCAGCCCCTGTTAGACTGTCGGAACAGCGGCGGACCCCCCAGCGTGCCACGCGGGTCGTTTTTGATCCGTTGGTGTGTTTGCCTCCACTCGCTCATATGTTTCCCATTAACTGTCGGAACGAACCCCCGCGCTCCGTCAGCCCGCTTTCGCAACGCTTTACGGCGAAAAGTCCTGGTTAGGATGTTGAAAAGGTTGAACCCATTACAAGCAGCTGTCCCTTGACAATTTTATATATTTTTTGCCCCGTTTTATACGGTTCACTGTGTCGGTGTCGCTGACACAGTGCCGCCTACTACCATTTAGACAATAAGAACTGTTGGTTCCAAGTGCCTGTTTATCACAGCGAAGTGTATATCTGCAGTGTACTAGTGTAAGACCTAAGTTATATATGTATTACAGTAATATTTTATGTGACAGACCTTGTGAACCTTAAAAGACCGACCCGCCCAAATAGAACCACACAGAGCAAAATGCTGAAATAGGACTTGTTTGTGCACGTTGAAAACACTCCATCCGTCCATTTTCAAGAACAGAGGGCCGATGAACCCGGTCCATCCGGGGGTTTTTAAAAAGATTTATTCATTAAAACACAAAAGTAGTGGTGAACACACCTTTCTCATTGGTGCCGAGGAACCGGGCTGCTGAGAGAGCGCAAACCACCAGGTCCTCCTCGAGACGGCGCCTTCGGGTGACAGCAAAAGGGATGCGTGTGCCGTGTTGTCTGGCTTGGCGGGTCATTTGGTGAAGAACAGGTTCCGGAGGAGACCCCGCTGCTGTGTCCTTCAGCGCACCCTTTGGAAAGTGGACCACAAATGAGCTAAGCGCTAAAGTCCGGCTGAAAATGTTGCATAAATTCTCAAGTTTTACGGTCAGTTTGCGTCTTTGCCAGTGCTTTTTATCCCGAGATCCAAACATTTTGCCTTTCCATCCGTTGTGTTTATTCAGTCAATCTCACCACTTTCTCCATTGACACAGCTGGATACATTTTCCAGAATATTCCAGTTTAGCCCTTCTTCTTAGCACATCTTCATAGCAAACGCCAATGTTTTTAAACGTTCTCATCCCTCTGACACACCTGTTCCGGGAAAGTCTTTGGACACAAGCTTCACTGAAACGTTGAAAAAAGCAAAGTCTGATTTGTTCCCCTCTGTTTTCCGAACAAACTGCAACCAAAATCCTGTCTTATGAAGAATATATGGAGCACAGACCGACTGTGCTTAGAAACTTGGCAAGGAAATGAATTTTATTGTTTATTTTTCAATAAAAACTTCTGCTGAGCCTGAAGGTCTCTCTGCAAATGCGTGGATCATAGAAGCATTTAAGTTCCTCAAGAAAAGTTAATATTTGGAGTCTGGATCCCCTTTCGGAACTTCGTGCTGTGTGATCATACCTGAGCAATATTAGGACGCGTCGTTCATTATTCTGATACCTGCTGTCATCCGACTGTAAGCGCTAAGTGAAAGCAGAGATTCATCCTTTGGACTTTGCTCCCAGAGGGAAAGAAGCAGAGGGGCAGTCCGAGCTTTGGGGGATTTATTCAAAAGAAAAGAGAAGTCAAGCTGCGGAGTGCCGTAACTCGCCTTGGGGAAACCGAGACTCTGTTCCACACATGTTGCCCGAGTATTGCATTTCGTTGCGAGTCAGCTTGCGGCGTCTTCTGCGCCTCTTCTTCAGAACAAAACACACGAATGTTCCGGGCAAACGTGCGTGCAAACAAAGTGCACGTTTCACTACCGTGGTCACCTGGCAATAACTTCACGCACCTGTTCCACGTGCGAAACCTGGCCTTGCAAATGAAGACGCTAAGGTCACGCACGACGTGGGTAACTTTGCTATTTGCAGAGTTCTTTATAGGTCCTTTGGACGATACGGAACTTTGATGCCCAGACCCTCCTGACACGAAGCTGCCCCTTTATGGCTGCACGACATGAACTAACTTCATGCTGCGATCCAGCCACAACCTCAGGAACCACCGCACTGCTATCGGTGGCTTTCCGGCTCGGGAACGGCCCAAAATAGTTGCGTTCTGCGCTCGGTGATGGAAACGTCAAAACGGAAGTCGACTGACGGACCACTTTCCGCGCAAATTTCACCCAACGGAGAGAAAAGCTAAGAAAAACTGCGAGGATTTAACTTTGCGAGATGAGAATTGCCCGAGTCTGCGCACCGCCAGTTGGCGTTGATCTCTTTCAGGGGCGCGTCTTTCCACGGGCCGCGTGGAAATGACTTTGCGGATGAAACTTTGCCGCCATTTGATGTGTTGACACACTTTCTTGTTTTATCGGGTCTTCTCCCTCAGCAAAGGCCCGGAAATAATCGCGCTCAGTTCTCTGCGCCTCTCCACCCAGCTGAGCGAAGCAAGTATTTCTCCCTCCAAGGATTAATTACCAGCGAAGCTGAAAGAAGATGTTGATCTAATGATGGGAATATTTTCTGTCTTGTCCTTTTAAGTTCTTGAGACATCTCTGTTTTCCTCTTACCGGCAACCTGTTTGTACAGCTGATAGCTCAGGGCTACGAAGCCCTCCGCAAGCAGCCCAAAAACACAATGCAACGTTGCTTTAATCTTACACGTCAGAGAGAATTTCGCACATAAGTACCTTTGCTGTGATGTACGGTCTCATGACTCATCCACAGCTTCCTTCATCTGAAAGTGCTCCGTCCATCAGCATTAACCGTGTTGTCCTGGTCAGGGCGGTGATGGTCCTGAGCTCATCCCAGAATCACTAGGTGCTGGGCTAGGACACTACACCCAGCCCATTGTAGGCTTTCCACACACACACACACACACAGAACACAGGCAATTTAGAGCAACAAACTGACAAATTACTTGAAACTCATGTCTTTGGATTGTGGGAGGAAACCAGAGCAGCTGGAGGAAAGCCACACAGGCACAGAGAGAACATCCAAACACCACACAGACTGAGCTGGAGTTGAACTCACTTCCAAAAAACTCAAGCACTATGAGATGCACCATCATGCCACCATCTGCAACTGATGTAAGTGGTAAATACACTGAGTTGCCAGTTTATTAGGTACACACCACCATGCCAAATTCTGTGGATCAGAACAGCTTGAGGATCAGAGGGGTGAAAGGAGAACGATGAACCCTGTGTGGGAAAAAAGACGGGCCACAACCAGGCAAATCACACCTGAATTCGATATTGGTGTGCAGAATGATGTGCCAGAACACACTTTGTCTCGAATGGGTTATAACAGTGAAAGATCATGTTGGGGTGGGGGGGGCACTAGTGTTAGTGAAGAAGAAGAAATTGTGTCTCCAGTGGGCACAGGAGCATCACAACTGGACCGCTGAGGAGAGGGAAAAAGACGCCTGGTCAGATGATGCGCCAGCCCAATGGAAGCGTCAGAATTTGGCAGGAGCAACGCGAGTCCATGCAGCCATCTTGTCTAGTGTGGGGAATGTTTTCCTGTCTTCGTGTCTGAACTTCATTGCTGACTAAGTTCATCCCTTCATGACCGCAGTCCATCTGCTCTTGGATGGACACTTTGAGAAAAGTACCGCACCAGGTCACACGGCACATATCGTCACCCGCTGCTTCCAGGAACACGACAGAGAGTTTCTGTTGCTTCGGTGTCCTGCACAGTCCCCACGTCTCAGCGTTCTGAGCATCTTCGGGATGAGGCGGAAAGGTCTGCTCGCAGCAACTTCACGACACGTCGTTTCTACTGGTAAAACTGTCCCGCACCCTGTACAACCCGCAACCCGGCAAATTGCTACGAGGCAGACGTACCTAATAAACTGCCATCTCGGGGGTGAATGTTTTTAACTTCTATATTCGGTCCAATGAATATTCTAGTTGGCACTCTTCAGTTGTCATATCAATGTAATATTTAGCTAACACAGTCCAGACTGACCACACAGGCTTCAGTGGTCCACTAACCTGGACCGCACCCCCCGTCTTCTACCCAAATCGCCTACTGAACTTCAGACGTATTTGGACAGTGGGCGTCGGCAGCAGCACTTTTCCTTTTTTAATATATATGTAATACGTGATGCATCGCTACCGTCGTGCCATTAGCGACGGTGGAAAATTGTGTTTGTTGGTAAGGGATTGAAATCCCAGGCGTTTATATACCAGCTTGTGTGCAAATCCATCACTGGTGCCCTGAGCACTGAAAGAGCTCAACAACACAGCAACAGACAAGCCAGAAATGGGCAATAAATCATAAGTTGTTAATGCCTTTTTGCCCTTATATAAAATAAAAAAATAAATAAATAAATCCCGGCAGTCTGGAAAAGGAGGGACGGGCGGCTGGTTGAAACATTCAGGCCAAACAGCGCCACTCTGTGGCCGTTAATAGCACAACAGGAGACATGACGACATAAAAGAGCAGCGAGAGAATGAGAACATCCATCCATCCTTAAGCACTTGTCCTGGTCAGAGTCGCAGCCCACCCTGGAATCACGGGGTGCTTGACTAGGAGACGCACACATTCGAGCAACTTACAGTGACCAATTAATCCGAACCACGTGTCTTTGGCCTGTGGGAGGAAACACACAAAGACACAGAGGGAAGATGTTAAGATGGACTCAAACCATCCATCCATCCATTAGCAGTAAGCGCTTATCCTGCGGCGGGACGTTGGGCTAGGAAATGCCCCTGGATGGGATGTGGCCACACACACCCAGTCTCACTCACACACACACACTATGGACAACTTAGAGTGACCAGTCGACCTGAATCTACTTTGGACTGTGGGAGGAAACCAGAGCAACCGGGAGTTACGAGGCGGCATCACTACTTGCCGGGCCACCACGGGGACACATTGAATACTGGCTCCTATTAGACCCCACATTGAAATACAGCTATTACAAAAACTGACAGAGAAAAAAAAAAGTGCAGCCAACATTTTTTTCCTACGATCCTTGCAGGGGGCCAGTGTGCAGTGAACCAAAGCATAACAAGCAGGTAACAGCAGTTCGCTCCATCATTACGTTGTCTTTACGGTGTCCACATGTGTCAGGGACCAATCTCACAAAGGGCCGGCAAAGCGTCCGCCTCCATCCTGTCTTCTGACTTCTCCCTGACCCACTTGAACCCAGGTCTGCCGTTACCTGAATCTTAATCAAAGCAGAACATCGCAAATGCTGTTCAGGCTCTGAACCGTTATAGACCACTGCGGACGCCGAGGCTCTCGCACCCGAAACTAATGAGTTCGCGGACAAGCCCTGACGTGCTCGACGTGTCTCTCGTGTTTTTTCCCTTCATTGTAAAATATTAACCTTTTTAACAAAGCTGCCAGGTGCAGCAAGAGCTGGTCGGTACATTTCCGCTGAGAGGCGTCGTTCACTCGAATGGTCGAGGACGTTAATCGGCTCCGCAGCGTAATAAAGTTGAATTATTTTTTCATTTCAGTGACTTTGCATCATCAACATTTTGCATATTCCACCATTTTTCACCAGTTTCAGTTGAGTGCTATAGACCCGCGGTTTTTTCTAATAGGCTTCCCGTTTCTGAATGAATTGGTCATAGAGCCGCGGATGAAAAGTGTTGAAATATTGAGGCCGTGGAGACGACGCGCCTTGTGGCCTTCAAAGGCCAAAACTGCTTTCATTGTCTGTGACCAAGAACCCCTAAAAAAGTGTAACTTCTGACTTGTTTCTGCCATTCTTTGCTTGTGACTACAAACCATTAGTGCTTCAACGGGCACGTTGGGCCGAACCTCAAAGTCTCAGCTCTCCACTCGTAAAACTTCTCCAGGTCACTCCATCCATCTACCAACCCTTTTATCAACATACCCTACACCACCCATCTGCTACCCCTTCCATTCAACTTCTGCTTCCAGCTGCCATTTACTTCTTCAGTCCAGCAGCTAACCCTTCCAATCGCCATCCACTGCCCCTTCACGTCCTCCGTTTACCGGTCCTACCATTAACCGTCTGCTGCTCCTTACATCCACCATCTACCGCTCCTTTCGTCTACTATTTATCAAATCTTCTGCGAGCCACAGACCACGCTCTCGTGAGATTTACTTATTTATCGCACCTCGAAATACGAGACCGCCGGTAACCTCAGATGGTCTAACACTCGCCCCAGAATACTACATCAAGTGCGTGGTCTGCAAGCTTTTTGTCTTGATCTTTGTTCTCCTCTGGGCAGACTCTACATATACATATTTAAACTGTCAGATTTGTTGCGACACAGTGACATTTCAGTGATGTCTTTGATATCATACCTTTCATTTCACTAATAAGGTTGTGCCGAGTGTCAGGTACAGTGTTTAGTTACTCTCTCGACTGGTTTGGACTTAAGCAAGACTGTGAAAGGGGACCTAGCAGAAAAATGGTAAAGTGATGGAAGATGTGCAGGAGACCACCAGTAACGCCAGAGAAGTAAAAAGCAAAACAAAGTTAAGCGGAGACGAAAGATCTGTCGTTTCTCAAGAATCGCTGGGGTCCCAGAACAGAGCTTAGGGGGACACCAGCAGAGAGGTTCAGACAAGCCGAGCAACACCGTCACCAGGTGACCTAGCAGAGATATTTGTGAATGGAAAACCGGTCTAAGCTCACGTCTAAAACACCTTTCTCACCCCCTGCGGACTGCAGCGTATGGGTGGCGTGTTGAGTCGAGTAGCACAGAAGAGTCAGTCGAAATTAACATTCAGATGACAAAAGTGGTTGAGGAAAACCGGCGGGAGAGCAACAGCAGCGCCTCTTCTACAGAACGTTCTGGATTGAAGGCAAACCGCGGGCTGGGAGACTGTTCTGAAAGCAGGAGAAATGTTACTTTGGCATATTTGACATTTTTTGTCAGAAAAGTAAGAACTGAGACAGGGCGACAGTCTGCAGGGGAAATATCGCTTCAGAAAGACCGGGACGTGTGACAGTCTTTCGTCCCCATGCAGTGCCGGTAGCCTGGGGGTTTGCATCCTTGTGTTACGCAAACCATTCTGCACAGTGGTTTCATATATAATAAATGTGAAAGTCACAAAATTTGGTTTGAAAGTTGGAAACATTTCATGTGATTCACGAGGACAACGTGGGCCTCTGAGACGAGCAAAAAACCTTTCCCGTCTGCTCACGCGTTTCCTCTAAACCCAGATTTAAACCAACTGAGCAATTGGAAAATGGTCACATTACATAAATATAAAAACAGTCTTTTCCATCCAATTTATTTCCAGGTACAGATTTTAATTTCTATATTACAAATGCGAAAACAGACCGGATGAGAAAATGCCAGAGAAATTCAATTTTGTGCTCACAATGGAGACGAGATCCTGCACACATGTAGGGCATTATTTTCGATAAAATCACCGTGCGAAGGTCTAATATACGTTCTAGACATGATACGTACAGTAATGCTGCTCACGAAGCAGGAAATCTCTTTTTCTTGGTTCCAAGGGGCGAGAATTAATTTGGATTTTTTAAGACTGAACGTGGACACAAGTGAATGTCGTTGCACAGCCGACGCCGTCGCCTGGGAAAGCGTGTAGTTTTAGCCGCCTTGGGCTGAAGCTCCGGCAGTTTCCACCACCAGCACAGCGGTTGTCCGGCAACCCCGTGGCTTCGGACGGAACGCAGACAGAGTAAAATTCGCGGTAACTTGCAGATGTGCGGATGCTGATGCTGCCGCTTTGAATGTGCACACATCTGCCATAGATTAGTAACCTTCCGTACCTGGTGGGGGGCCAACGCTGCGCCGAAATAGCAATTTTAAGGCTGTTTAATTGTAAACTTTCCAATCTTTTAATATTTAATTTTGGTTTCTGTTTTTATTTCACACACCACCTTTTACAACCTCAAAAACCCCACATTTTTTGTTTTGGGGAGGCCACCCTGGTATTCAAACATGCGGCACAGCAGGTAGCGCTGGTGCCCCACGGCTCCTGGGCGGTGGGTTTTGCTCTGGTGTCACTACTGATGATGAATTAGCATTACTATTGGTCACCGTCACTGCTACCTGGGGGGTGGGGGCCACCTGGGACGAGGGCATCAAGTACAAGGAACAGAAAAAAAATAAGTAACTTAGCACATCATTGAAAGGTTTTGTTTTGTTTTTTACATTTAGCACTTTAATCCAAAATGACACCTGTCACTTTTTAGCTTTTAACTGGCACTTGTATCCATGATGAGTTACAGTGTTCGATAGTCACACTCACACGTTTGTACAGCAGATTATGCCAAGTTTAGCCAACATCCACTCGAACCCCACACAAAGCGCAAAGACGACACGAGCGTGAAACCAAGTCTCATGACGGTCCGGATGCTGCGACACGAGCAGCAGGAAAAGCTCCATCCAGGGTCTCCTGTTTAAGCAGCTGAGGAAGAGCGACGAGACGCTAAAGCAGCTCCTGACCAAGGCTTGTGAAATAACATGGAGGCACAAACTTGGAAAGTGTTACGACAGCAATACCACATTTATTTATAAAAACCAAGGCAATAATATACAAACATTGGAGATGAAAGTGAAATAAAAGTTGGAAACTATGATCGTTAAATGTTTCGCCATCAATGCGGGAGAGTTTTTTTTAAAAGCGCCATATTTAAAAAGGGGTCCGGGCACAAATACCGAGCGCTTGTGACCTTCAGACTGCTGTGGAAGCAGTCGACCGGCGGTCAGAACACGTGAAAATTTAAAGCAACGTTTGTGAAAATGAGAACTGGCTTTGGATTCCCCCCCGACATTTATTTAACTCTTATTAACGTTAAAATGTATGTTTATTAAATGGTACAGAAGGCTGAACGACATCATTTCTAACAAGTAGCATTCAAAGTACAGCAAGTTGAACTATTCACACAAGTTGGGATCCTCATCAGTTATACTAAAGGTCACAGTGCATTGAAACTACTTCTTTCACCTGTAACAAACAGATCGGAATATTACTCCACAGGAAAAAAACACTGCTGTTAATAACCAACAAGATGGGCCACCAATTTAAACAGAATACATTTGCATGAGTAACAGAACACGTGTGCGACTTGAAAAAACACATTATGAAGCCCGAAGTTGTGCTGACAAACGTTACTACAGCAGGACAGCCGTAAAAACAGGTTCCTTGTTATCGCACCGCGGTAAACGTGTATACCTATCATAAACCAGACAACTTAAAAGTGGTCTCAGCTCAGTAAGCAATGTTTGGAGAACGTTCACTAACAAAACGTGGAACGTGTGGTGTGTCACTCATTTTCAAGGCGCCTCTTCCTGAAACCCCACCAATCGATCACGTCCTCTGTAGAGGACATCGGAAGCGACTCCCAAACCGCGAGCGCTGTATCTGACTTAGGGACGACATTCTACGCTTTAAAATGATGCCATTTTTAGGTGTGGGAGCTGAACTGTGAACAAGTGTGAAATCCTAAAAACTACAGTACTGTGCAAAAGTCTTAGGCACCTGAGGGAAAAATGCTGTAAAGCGAGGAAGGTTCCAGAAATACTTATTAATCAATAAACCTTCTAAAAAGTGCAGCAGACAAAAAAAAACCTCCATCAGATCAATATTTGGTGGGACCACCCTTTGCCTTTAAAACACCATCAATTCTCTTATGCAAACTTGCATGCAGTTTAAGGTGGAGGTTGGTAGGTTCTTCCAAACTGGCCACAGTTCTTCTGCACACTTTGAGTGTCTCTGCATGTCCTCCCAGACTGACTGGATCATGTTGAGATGAGGGCTCTGTGGGGACCAGACCGTCTGTTGCTGAAGATAGTTGTGTATGACTGAGATTGGGTGTTTGAGGTCATTCTCAGGCTGCACAATGAATTTGGGACCAATGAGAAACCTCCCTGATGGTAGATAAGAATCTACCTGTACTTCTCAACACACATTCAAGTTGCATGTCTAACACTTTTGCACAGCGCTGTATATGTTAAAAAAAGCCTTTTAACGGGTTCCGGGGAGATGAAAACAGGACCTGGACAAGTTGTCGGTATCTCATGACCTGATGAACAGGCAGGATTTCAATGTCATACAGATATTTAAAAATATTTCATATTGTTCAAAGGAAGGAAATTCGTACTTCACAAAAGTAAACGGTGCTAAAGCTACGAGACGTCATCACTGGCAACGCAGGCCCCCCCCATGTGCGCAAGTGACAACCTCACCCCCCTCCACTCCGGCACAGAAATTACACAACACAAAAAAGGGTAAGAACTGCTCCTAAACACAATTACCAGTTTACCTACGTAGTGAGTTAAAGCGATGCCTTTCCAACCGTGTTGTCGTTGTTTCGTTTAAGCTGGCAGCACACCTACACGTCCGGGCGGTGTTTCACGGGAAGAGAACGTTAACGCTGTTAAAAAAATTCCGGTAAAAAAATTATACTTTGAAGTTTGTGCTTACATCACACACAACTGCATATATTCTGGAGGAAAAGAAAAGTTCAACAGCAGCGCTTGGCCGGGCCTCGCGTCATTCGTCCGGCTTCCTCTTTGGCTTCTTGGGGTTTCTTGAGCGGCTCTTGGCTTTGCACAGGGGGCAAATGGGGGCGTTTCGGTGGATTTGCTGGTGGCACGACAGACATGCCTGCAACAGAGGATTTTATGTTAGCGCCGAGGAAAGGACGGTTCTGGAAATTACCAAAGTCCATCATATTTAACCCCTGTATCGTGGGAACACAGCGGGAGTTTGCATTACGTTACCCAAGATAAAATATTACGAAATATGATGCAAAATGACAGCCAGTGTCTGCATAAAAAAACCAAACATGACATCAAAAATTGCATAATCTGCATTTTAGTTTCAAAATGTTTCTTTCACTATAGAAAGTGAAAGAAAACTTGTCAAACCTGCCCCAACTGAATTTCTGTCTTTCTGATACTTTCCAAAACCGGACAGGTGCCAAGTGTGACGGTACCTGTCCTGTGGACTACCACGGCAAAAAAAAAAAAAAAAAAAACCATGAACACTGCAGGTGGACACACAGTTAAGGGGTGGACTTGGGTTAGAGCCGCCACCTTGTAGACCAAAGTCCCAGTTCACACGCCCCTCCGTCTGCGCTGTCGTTAAACAAGGTGCTCGTCCCAAACGGGTACAGCAAAAACTACCCTGTGGTATAAATCCGTAAATCATTGTATGAACGCAAAAAACTTTCAAAAACGTTGTAAGAGAAACGGGAGAAATGACACAAACAAGAGCACTTACTGTGTCAACGTGTCGTTTTTTAAATCATTATTTCGGACGGTCGACGTTAAAACTGTAGTCTTGCTACCAATTTCTCGCCACAGTAGCTTTTCCCACTCGTGTTACTGCAAGGCAGCACTGGAGATGAGGTCCCAGCACCTGTCGGCGGCACCCCAGGCGCTACGATTCAACCCGCTCACCTTCATGGGTGGGGGCTGCTGCCGGAAGGTGGCCGTCTGCCTGGCGTCCTGCTTCCTGGCAGCCTGGAGCTGCTGGGCGGCGGCAGCAGCAGCTGCCAGGGACTCCGGGATGGGGGGCTCCTGGGGTTCCGTCTGCCATTCCGCTTTCTGCTTCTCAAAGTAACTGGGCGAGGGCGACGACAACAGGGAGCCGATCACACACATCGACCGGACAAGCGCGCGGCGCACAGATTTTACTAACTCAGACGAACCTCGGTCACCGAATCGATCGCTAGTTACACTTCAACACACACCTAGACCCCGGTATCCCAGCGTCACCGGTTCCAACAAACGGCTCAAATGGGATCTCGAATACCAGGGTATAGGTGTACTTTGAAAGCCAGGATTTATAGTGAAACTTTTGAATCCTCTCCAGCCTAAATAAGACATTGCAGTGCAGAAAGGAGGACAGAACAAGGCTTCATATGTTGACTGGCTTGATAAAGAATCACGTTCTTCACTGTCTGCTACAGATATTCCGAACACCCACATGCACGGTAGGTGTATTAGGTAGTGGAGGTGAGCACTAGCTGGGCTTAACTCACTCCAGGGACAGCTTCTCCTCTTCTTCACACAGGTCTGGCAGCCTCTGCAGGCCCAGCGTCATCCTCAGCGCGTCAACGTGCTCCTTCAGCGGCTTGTACTCCTCGTGGAGACGCCGAGTGGATTCGAGCAGCTTGTTCAAGTCGTTCTCAGACTGCTTGATGGTGTTCTCCATCTGCAGCGCCGAAGGTGTGGAGACATGCAGGCAAATCGGGTCATTATTTATTTCTACAGTTCTACCCCACTGTCTTGTGGAACAATTGCACGGAAAACAGGAAACAACAAACCAAACAATCCTAATTTATAACTGAATTATACAGCACAACCAGGAGTTTAACACAGCGCACCATGTTAGAGGGGGAAGCCTGCCAAGCTGGCAGAATCCCCCCGCAACCGCTGCCAAGACGGTGGAAAATTCGATTCTGCTGCAGCTGGGTAACAGTTTTTATAGGGCGTTAGAACAGAGGTGGTCCCACCCAACCTCCTGGTGGGATGCCAGAGGCAAAGGATGTAACTTTATCAGCGCCGAGACCCTGACAGGTATTTACAACCAGGCTTAGACACTGAACTACAGCAAACCGTATAAGGAAATTTTGAGAGACCACCATTTAACAAAATAGAAGAGCCATTCAGTTGAAACAGATACAAAAAATAAAATTCCTTAATAAAATTAATTCTCCCACATTCTCATCTCCCCTCATGCTGTACCCCTCAAAACCATTAACCTCACCACGCATGGAAAGTCACCACCTGGGCAATTCTACTCCTGTATGTCACCGCTTGCCGCTGACAATGGCCTCTAATGCAACACTAAACATCTAATGTAGCCTAATGTCTTCTGGCCGCCCACATCCACACGCTGCTGCTCAGCATTAAGCGCAGCTCCAAGTCTACATCATTTCATATCATTTTGCAGCAAACTGTCAGGCAGATGAAGGCCGTTTTGCCCGAGTGCTGAACAGGAGAGAGATCTGTGTACAGCAAAAATGTTTCACAACACAGGGGGAAAAAAAAAAATAAAAAAATCACACAGTTGCTTATTGAGCCCTTTAACCACCCTGTTATCCTGCAGTCCTTCTTGATATATGTAACTGTGTATACTGCTGTGCAAACTGTGGATTATCTGGCTCGCGCCATACTGACGTCTCGCACCGAAGACTTGTTAGATGGACGTGGGCAACATACAGAGGCGAGCAAGAAAATAATACAAAACAGGATCAAGCCTTACTTTCCCAACGGATGGGAACCGAGGTCTCACCGTAAACACCTACCACATTGATGTCGGCGTGGATCAAACGCAGCTCCTCCACGTGGGCCATCTTCTCCTGCAGCAGGAGGTCCATTTCCTGCTTATACTCTTTCAGGTGCTTCTCCTCAGTCTCCAGGGCCTCGAACTCAGACCTCAGCCTCAGCTTGATCTTCTCCATTTGAATGGTCTTGTTCCTACGTCAGGAGGAAGACGCGACACGCGAAAGAACGGCAGAACAAACTATTAACAATTATTTCATGAGAATAAGGACTTACCAAAAAACAAGGACTAGAGAAGTAAAATGAGCATTTTAAGTACCGCCAACACTGATTTCTTAAACTAGAAATGTCAAATGGAGTTTGAAAGAAAAGGTCCTGATTTTGTCCAGTGATTCATTGCTGTGCTGCCATGAAATAAATCATACCAAAATAAATAATAATATAAACAAATATATACACACATATATATATATATACATACATAAATTTAGCATTATTTTACGCTGTTAGGGCCGGATCGTTCTTTTAGAGATTTCTTTTATGTATTGGCTAAACAGGAGCATCGATATCTGTAACGGTAGATGCACCGGCTGTCACAGGTGTTTAAAAATTAACTGTTTAGCTGGACAGATAATATTTCTATTTATAATTTAAATTTGAGATATTGTTGTCCAAGGCAGTGGACAACAATTCCGAGCACATTTAATACAACACACATGTATGTTAAATAGGTCTGCTTTCATCTGCTGACTGGACAAACAATGCGAACAGGTATAAATAAGGTGAATTCTAACGTTTTCGCGCGTTAGACGATCGCGCGGAGCAGCTTTTGTTTCTCCGTCTTTCATGAAAACTGATCTGATCATCAAGCGAACCGGCCGCGTCCGGAGCTCCGGTTCGACAACGCGGCGAAAACACAGTTTTTTGTCTAAATGTTACCGACGTACATGTCTAAAGAAAGACTCGGCGCTTCTTGCATGCCGAAGCGCACATTCTGACCATCCGACGAAATAAAATAAGACGCATTTCTGCCTGGCTGACAATTAGAAGATCCATCCGAGCATTTGTACGAAATCAGCTGGATTTATGCACAAAACAGTCGGAAATTACCTTATTTCTTTGATGCTTTCTAATTTGCACATAATTTCCTGCTCATCCGCCATGATTTAAAGGTATTTTATTGCTACAGTGTTTGTTCTGTTGCTGTTCAACCCGGTGAATGAAACGCTGCGAAATGAAGTGAAACAATAAAAAAAAAAAAAATTTCGAGGGCATTAGAACTGCGCAGCAGCTGCGCACTTCCGCAGATCTGTACCCCATAGGATGGGCTACACGGACACAGGCTAGCCAATCCATACAAACACAAACTGTTATAGGTTTGAACGCGGTTTTGTTTTATAAAACGAGGATATTTTACATAGTGATTAATTCAGTTTGCGTAAAACTTCACTTAATAAATCGAAAAAATCCTAAACAATCAGTTAAAATAAATAATGGAAATGTGTTTGTATGTAAGTTGAAAAAACATTAAACAAGCCTTGCTGTAGTGAGATAAACTTTGTGGGCAGTGAGAAATAAAACCTGTCCAGGGGGCCTAGAACGTGAGGCGCCGTGGCTTAGTTGGTTAAAGCGCCTGTCTAGTAAACAGGAGATCCTGGGTTCGAATCCCAGCGGTGCCTATGGAGGTGGGTTTTGTGGGCTGGGGCGGGAATTGTTTCCCGTCCTTCACTGACAGATTGTAGCGTGTGATCTTAGCGCTCCGTTCCTCCTCGGACCAATAAATCTATGTAGCAGTAAATGCGTTCATCCAGCAAAACCATCATGAAAAGGTGCGCGGCGTTATGTCATTTGTTTCTTTTACCACAGTGACGTCACTTCTGTTTATGCGAAAACTATTCCTACTAGTACTCTATTGTATCTGCGTGTAAGATATTAGTTTTACACACTACTGCATTTGCATACAGAATATAAAGCGCAGCTAACGCCTTTATTCAATATACTTATATGATGACAATCTGCGAACTACTGAGTTGCGTATGCAAAAAATGACAGAATCCCAGTTATTTTCATTCCCTCACTAAACCAACTGCATTAATAGATATGAAAAAGAACAAAGGTGAACGTACGGGACACTGGTTTTTCAATGAGGGGGTGTTCTGACCAAAGTGTCTTATTTTCCCCTCGATAAAACTTGTCACTAGCAGAGGATGGTTTCGATCCATCGACCTCTGGGTTATGGGCCCAGCACGCTTCCGCTGCGCCACTCTGCTCTGCGGTGGTCGCTGTTGCCTTGGCGACTGTTACCTGCAGTTGCGGGAAACACGATGCTGTCTTACATCCGCGGGTGATAAAGGAATGTTGACTTAAAATGGTGCAAGGTTTGAAATTTCTACAAAGGTGCGCGTAAACACGATATCAGACGGAGAATAAACGCAAACAGTGGAAGGCAGCCTTTGTTTTAAATGCAATCTTTTTATTTATGCGACATAAACACCGCACACAAGGCCCTCGCCCCGCCCAACCGAGAGCGTGCGGTGAATGAATGTGACGTAAGTAAGCAGGCACGCTTGCACAGGCGTGTCACGTGGGTGGCATCGACCAATCATCTCCGAGCCAGGTTTCCGCACGCGGAGGGAAGCGCCGCCGCCGATTGGACGGGATGTTGGAGGCACGAGAGGGAACTTGGTGTTCCGCTTGTTTTCTGCGTGTCGATGCAGCTCCAGCGCCGTCATTTCTTAAAAATAGCTCTTTTGTTCTTGTTTTGTTTTTTGTTTTTACAGTTTTGCACCTGCGGGGCTGTCGGTACTGGACACCTGACGGTCTTTGGCTGAAGCCCCATTCTGTATTAGCTTGAGAGTCCTGAGAGTAATGAGCTCTCCCTGAATTTCCATATTAAACGATAGCTTTGGGTCACGTACTGTTAATATACGGAGTAAATCTGTATGAACAATTTAAGATGCAGCTTCTGCTAAATAAGGCTCTGCTCTAAAAGAAATTAGCTAATCTAACCTTATTTGATGTATTTCATACCCTCCAAAATAACAGTAATAATTTCTCCTAAAAAGTATAATAATAATAATAATAATAATAGCTCTTTGACACACATAAGAAGAGTTAATCGTAAAAGTAAGAACAAGCTCGGGGGGCACCAAAGGGGGGCCGTATATTTTGTGTTTTGGCGCAATCTGTATTTCCAAAGATGACCGACAGGGGGCAGCGGCCCCGTTGCCTAGAGACGGTTTGTGGGAGGCAGCGAGGATGATGGAGCACGATGGGGGACGCGAGAGGCTCCTGTCGCCCTGATGCTGGGGCACTGTGAGATCGGACCCCTGCGGAGAGCCCGTCCTCGAATGAGCGGCGGCGGGTGGCGCTGTGCGGGGGGTCACTCACCGGTCCACCCTTCCGACGGATGGTCGTGGAGCTGCGCGCGGCCGCCAGCGCAGGCCCCGTGCTGCAGCGCTCCGTGCCCGCCGTGCTGAGGGAGCGCCACAGCGCCGCTGCAGGGGCCGGGGAGCGGGAGCGCGCACGGGCCGCAGTAAGAGCGCAGACACGCTCTTCACTGTGCGTGTGTGTGTGTGTGTGTGTGTGAGAGAGAGAGAGACAGGGGAAGCAGCATGTGTTTTAGTCGGGCTTTGTGTGTGCCTGCTGTGTGTGAGTGTGTGTGTGGTGCCTTCACATGGGTTCATCATTATCATCATCAACTTCAGTTTAAGACGTGTATTTTTCCACCATTGATGGTGTTCCTTTCTTGAAGTGTGCGGTGTGTCGGAATGTGTTTGCCATCAGCATCATCATCATCATCAGCTCATAGTCAGTCATCATTATTAGTATTGTTATTATAATGAAGCCCAGTGCTGGGTGCCTTGGCTTGTCCTTGTCATCACCGTCCTCATTATTTTCATTGTCACCATCAGCTTTATCATTGTCATTATTAGTGGTACTTCTAGTTTTCTCCTTAGCTGGTCTAACTCCAATAATGTACCTGTTAATAGAGTAGGGTGTTCTTACTAACAGGTGACAAGCAGGCACTGTGGGTGGCGCTGTTGCCTCACAGCTCCTGGGCTGTGGCTTCCAACCTGGCTCAGCCTCTGTGGAATTTGCGCAGGTTTCCTCTTACAGTCCAAAGATGTGTGTTTCGGGCAGACTGTTGACTGTGTGTGTGAGTGACCGAGTGTGAGGTTGACTTGCTGCCTCATAGGCTGTACTTCTGGGATAGGCTGCAGGCCACCTGAACCCTGCCTTGGTCAGGTGGTTATTAATACTATGGACATTCTTACTAGAGTAATTCAGGGTAAGTACCTTGATCGAGGGACCTGCTGTGGGGCGGATTTGAACTTAGTAAAATTGCAAAATTCCTTACCAGTACACTACCGGTTTTTTCACTACATGCGTTAAATGTGTGTTTGCGGCTCACCTTCAGCCGCGTTGTGGATGTGCCCGACGATTCCTTTGTTTTTTTACCTCGGTTTGGAAGCCGGGGCAGTAAAGGTGGAACTGATTTTACACAACAGCTCACCCAGGATCAGTGCATCACTTCAGTTTGCTTTCCTGAGGGCCCAAAGTATCTGCATTTCTGCATTCCAGTAAACTGAACCTGACTTGTCAACTTTACATTTTCAATATGGGCCATAGTTTTTAAGGAAATTCTATCTGCGTTGTGTTACTGTAAGATTTGACGGCAAAGTACCAAGTCGGCACAACTGTTAAAAATACTAGAACAAAAATACGAAATGAATGCACTTAGGATGGAAACTGTGTTTAATAGTGTGAAATTTAAACAGCATGTCAAAAATAAGGCCTAATTTCAACGTTGAAATTCTACCACTTAAGATATAAAATATATTTTTTACCTAATGTTACATACAGAGGGAGAAGAGAAGCTGATGCACGGAGGATAGATTCCCTCTCAGTCACGTTCACTGTATGCAGTTGGTATTTGGACCATTTATGGAACCCTTGCGTTTTCATGCGTTTGTGATTTTCCCGTCTTTGTGCGAGACTTTTGCACAGTAAAATAAAACGACAACAGGGCTCCTGTGTCAGAATGGTGACGTGTCACTTAAAACCACTTTTAACACTTTGGCTCTTTCCTTAAAGCGGAAAATTATCTTTGCGCACTTAAACTGAAGCAAGATGTTTGCATGACAAATGAAAAGAGACATCTACACAGTAGGTGAAAGTGTGCTGGCTGATGTTTGAAGGAAAAAAAAAAAACCCTGTAACTTGTACAATCATTTAGAAACAAAGAAAAAATCCAACCCCTATTTAGTATTTCCTGCTGCAGTGGCCGTGATCAAGGTACTTACCCTGAATGAATACAGTATGAATTCCCCGACTGCGCGAATGGGTGAGAAACGTAACCCTGTATGCTGTTTAACCCAACTTTCTCACTCAGCACGTTCCCCCTCTTGGAAACTTTCCTGTTTTCTCCCCTTCGGACTGTGACAACTGCATACGCTCAGAGCACCGTGAGCTGTTAGCATGTCGGTGGACACACGTGACTTGGGGCTTTTAGAGCAGGTTGCTGCTCCGGGATGGTGTCGCGCACGACCCTGGACAGCGTCGGTCGGAGGGAACGCGTCTCGGAGGTCAAGCGCGGCCCGGCTGAGGGATGAGCTTCACTTGTTGCTATGAGACTGCTGGTTCCACAACCCCGAGTGCGGTGGCCTTGCTGGGCTCCAGCGTGTGAAGTGGAGGAGGAAACCTTGGGGGGGGGCTGCGTTTGGGGAATGGAGGGTGGTTCCACTTTGAATCACTTTGCTTTTTTGCACCTTTAATGTTGCCAGATAATTTCAGTAATACATGTAATGCATGTGTTTGCAGTAGTGAAAAAGGTGTGCATTCCTACACACCGGATAAAATGCTGCTTTGTGTACACGTTCACTTTGATGCAGCTGACAGTCGCTTTCCTCCAAACTGACACAAATTTCAGTAAACAAAAGGTCGTTCTGGAGCAGATGAAGAGCTTTAGATGCAGACGTGTGATGAGAAAAGAACAGCTTGTTGGTTTGATACTGCTGGCACACGTCACTCAAATAGCTGCCTACAGAAGTGAGGTTCGGATAGAAAATACTTGGATTATAGTAGCAGATGGTGTTGTACTCATCTACAAAGCTGTTAGGGGATTGGGAGAGAAGTGTGTCTGAAAGAGGTGGGTTTTGAAACACTTCCTAAGTGCTGAAAGGGATTCAGCTGTTGTGAGGAGGCAGGGGGAGCTCATTCCCCCACATCCAGGCCAAAACCGAGACCGGACTGGCTTTTGACTGAGGAAACGCTCTGAGCGGCGTCCGCTTGCCGTCTTTGAATCTTTTAAACCAAACTAGGAATAGGTTAGCTGTTTTTTTTTATGGAATGTGATTCATGAATGAGACAGTGTTGGTAGTAAATTCTGCAAATTCCTTTAAACAGTTGAACAAACTTCAGTTTGGACAAGAAGTTTGTCAAAATTTTATACCCGTATTGATTTATTTGTCTGTTGCCGTGGCAGCAGTTGGTTTTGCTCTTAATTCTCCGAAATTGTTGCTTTTTGTGTAATCGGTGCTAAGTAGTATTTGACAAAGTGGCCATAAAACTTCTTAAGTTAGGTATAGAGCGCAGCCACAGTGAAATGTGGCCCTATGAAAACAGATTTATTCAGTACTGCCTAGATGTTGCCTAGTATTTTTAACTATTTATTCTGCTCATTTATTCATTCATTATGAGCGAGGGTTGTGTGGGTAATACATTTACTTTATTCCTTCAAAATAGATCCATAAATTCAAAAATGTTGACAGAAACGTGTACAAAACTCACTCGCTCTTGTTAATAAAAGCGAAAAAGCAAATCCGGTTACATCTGCATCAGATGTAAAGGTAAAGCACACGGAAACGCACCCAGGCTGCAAGAGAGCATCACAAACATCTTGCGAACGGTGTGTTTTGCATGTTTACTAATCAGTTTTTTGCACTTTTTTTATTTTTTCCCTAATAAACAACTCTCTGCGCTTACATTCGTCTTGCCTACATGTCAATAGGAGGCGTAACCTAGCAACGGTTACATTTCTCAGGGGTGCTATTAAAGGCCGCTGCAAACTGCATCCAATGCATTATTTTCACCTCTCGTTCGAGCGCCGCAATGGATGAAATCTTTCAAAAATGCATATGGCAGTGTTTCTTTGCAGATAAAAATAGTGATGCAGGTCTTCAGAGACGGGGC
The DNA here is from genome assembly GCA_900497675.1 of Arapaima gigas. Taxonomy (NCBI): domain Eukaryota; kingdom Metazoa; phylum Chordata; class Actinopteri; order Osteoglossiformes; family Osteoglossidae; genus Arapaima; species Arapaima gigas. Next base: position 470,798 of record UFQX01000246.1, read on the forward strand.
AGCTGTTGGCTGTTTTTTGCAGCATGAAACACTAAGTGAAATCACAGTGTTTGTCAGACACGGCGAACAGGGGCTCACATTCGCATTGATGCTCTTCTTCAGAGATGTCTACAGCAGTAAGGTTTACCGTTTGCTCAAAAAATGTGAAGGATTGTATGAAACACAAAAACAGGGCGCAGAGCTGGAACGGTGTAATGTCTTTGCTGACTGATACAGGACGGCACTGGGAGAGCTTGAGGAGAGAGACATTATAGAAACCTTCTGGCCATTTGCGTTTCAAAACCATGTCACAATCTTGAATATTATGCAATCGTTTCCCAGCAGACCGGCGGCGGTCCGTCGGTCGGCTGTTAAACGTTAGATTGGGGCTGCAGACAGAAGATCGAACGGTGCACTTTTGAATCTGACGCTGAATTTGTTGTACAGAGTGTTTCAAAGCCTCCGATTTATACAGCCCCCTGTGTTCGTGGTGTTTATCAGCGCTGCCCAGAGAAAGATGTGTTTTGCCTGTTAGTCGTGACTGCTAAAAATCAGTTTGCTGATGACAGGGCTTGGTTGCTAGGAGACGCATGTCATGGGCTGAGCCTCTTGAAGCTACGTGGTACTATCTTTCTCACTGCAAGGCTCAGGGAAGCAATGGTTTTGCAAGCATAAACAGTATGTTTTATTCTGAAATAGACATCATTTAAAAATCTGTACATTTAGCTCCTCTTAAGTTATACCCGGACATACTGTCTTCTAAACCGTCATTTTCATTCTGCACTGTTGTTGTTTTGTGCATTTTGTAAAACGTTCTTTAAAGTTTTTTTTTTTTAACTTTTCATGAAATGTGATAAACTAGTACTCCTTGATTATAATTTTCAATCCTCAAGGTTTTACTTACTGTTTTTCTCCATATCAAGTTAACTTAATAATACCGTTTCATTCGTTGCTTTTAAATATTTACAGTATCTTGCAATCATGTTAGGTCACTTTTTCATTGTTCCAAAATTATTAGCAGTATTATAATGGTTATTTGAATGTTCTTATCTCATAGGTTTCATATTGACTGTTCTAAACTTGTGACTTCCTATAATTTGTCCGTATTAACACGATGGTTTTACCGTTAAACTTATAACGTTACCTTTTTAGTAACTTCTACTTAAATGATGACAAGGAGTTTACATCGTTTCAATGTAATAATCCACTGATATTGTTGCTGTGATTATTTTAGTGCACCTGTGTCTATAGGAAGTGATACTGTATAGTTGCTGTCACATGGTACGATTTCAGGAGGAAGCTGGTATTTTTCTTCAGTGAATATCGGTCCCACAAAGTGTGATAATGAATTCCGTCCGTCCGTCCGCCCGCCCGCCCGCTTACTGCTTCTCCATTTGGCCTCGGCTGTTTGGGCAGTTATTACACGTTGTGTTTATTGTCCTACTCCCTTGTCTGTCACAGTTATGAAAAGGTGAACATAAGCCTGGCCTTTGGTAACATCAGGTGTTGCAACAAAACCTGGATCAAAATCACCAGTATGAGTGTTGTAAAACCTCACGGACCTCCAGGACACAAGCGCCAAATGAATCATTTTAAATTGGGTGCAAAATGCATTAGGGCACAAACTCAGAAATCAGATTTGTTTTTTCTACATGTTGGCCACCAAATATAACAGATTCCACTTCAGGGAATAAAAATTAATGTAGCTTGATCCTCGAGAAAGACTTTTCAGAGGAATAGATCACAAATTCCATCAGACATCAGATAAGCAGCACTGTATGTGTCATTTCCTGTAACCAGTCTCCACAGTGGGAACTGAGAGCAAGGCCCTGAACACGATACCCTTCTTGTCGATGATGGCGAGGGAAACGTGGGGGTTGGGTTGTGAAAAAAGGGTTGTTCTCTCAAATATTTGCCATCTTGGATGTAATACTGTGTACGTACATATCCTATTGAGAGCATTCCCCCGAATGCTTACCTGGCACACTACAGGTCAGTATGGTAAAAACTGTTCTGCCTTGTAGGAAGTGCAAATGTAAAATAAATCACAGTAGTCCACAGTGATTCCCCCATGTAAAGAAAGGGTCTTTTCGCCCCCCAGTTCAGTTTTCACGCACAACTTATACAATGCATTATTATTATTATTATTATTACTAAAAGAACAAAATCGAGGGTGTAAATATGCATGATAGTGAAACAAATAGCTGCCAGTAGTGAGATGAGATGAGTGCAGCTATGACACTGCAGTTTGTGTGATTCACCAAACAGGAACATTTTCCAAGGGCCAAACATCTCCAACAAGATCAAAACAGTAGTGCCTGTTATTAATTGTTAAAGGTCTATTCGTGTATATTCTGGAAACCGGTGGAATCTCTGAAAGTGTTTATTACTTAGCAGCGTGATACTAAAGTAAACGAGGGACAAGAACTGTTTGCATAACCCCAAGGGATGTTTGCATATGGGAAAAGGACTATGCCAAGCTCTGGTTTGTTTTGTTGCAGTCAACACTGTGTGCGATTTTTAGTGCAACAACAGGAACAGTGGCAACAATAATAAAAAGAATAATAAAAGCAGGCATTAAAGGCTATTCTACGCAGTGATTGTGTCTATTTAAAACATATAGCTTTCTTATGGGTAGTTTCCTGGTTAGGGTCATTGTCCTGTAACTTGATGGTCCCCGGTTGAATTCCATTCCTGCTGTAGTACCTTCCACGTTCTAGTGATGCGTGAAAGAAAGACCACGTCTTCAGTTTTGTTGTTTTAGATTTCATTACATAACCAACCCATGGATAGTTCTGCTAGAGACCCAATGGCAGATAAAGCTAACCTCGTAGCTGACGTAGAAAGTGTGACAGATAAAATAGCTCGCTATCGTTGAGTTTCTCGGTATTTATTTAACCAAAATAAGTCAAATGCAGAAGAAGCCATATTGTGCCCGTACTAGTTATAAAGGTCATCGGAACCAAGTGATGCAAATCAAGTGATTGTCGATGAGGAAATGCCACCTCCAGAAACTTTGACAGTTGGGTCTGAAGCGTTCCAGTTTATATTAACACAACATTTCAAGGTGAAAATGTATGCAATGATCTCAGAGAAGAAGTTGTTGTTGCTCATCAGTCTGCGGAAGGGTTATTAAACCCATTTCTAATCGATATGGAGTTCATCGCTTCACTGTGAGAAAGAGCGTCTACAGACGTTACACTTTCGGAGTGGGTGTCCTGGCAAATTCATCCCAACAACAAACTAAATGATACTTTAAACAAACCTGGTAGAAAATAAAACTATCCATAAGAGTATTACAACATGAGTTAGACCTCAAGGCACCAAAGTGAAGCAATCTGGTTATAATGTACAACATCATGTTTGTAAAAAAAAAAAACAAACAAACAAAGACCTCATGTCAGTCAGCAATTATGGGTGGGGAGGAATGGTCATGTGAGACTGTTTTGGAGGTGCAAGATCTGGATGTTTCACAATAACAGTCCATTCTGAATCCCTCTAGCAGTGCATTTTACTGGAAAATGTGAGACAAAAGCTTGGCTGACAGTCAACAGAACAGGACGGTGATCCTAAGCAACTGGTAAACCTATGACTGGAAGCCTGAAAAATGAAAAGAATTGGTTTTCGAATGGCTAAGTCAAAGTCTAGACCACACCCCAACTGGGATGTTGGTTCAGAGCCTCAAGAGAGCCGTGCATAAACACACGTCCTCAAATATCAGTGTGAAAAGGCGGTTTTGTTAGAATTGAGCCCGAATTCTGTGTAAGAGACAGACAGCAGTGAATTCAGGATACAGTTGCTAAAGGGAGCTGGATGGGTGGCCACGGGGTGTGATGACTTTTGGGTTCCGCATGTTGACTTATTGTGGGTGAATGAGTGACAAAGTAAAATTTGCTTGGTGATAACAATCATATAAGGGTTTTTTTTACATATGAAACATGTGAAACCACAGAACCGAAAGAGGCTGTTCTTTTTCCATCCTCAACTGATAAAACGTCCAACTGTATGAATTGGTACGTTACAGAAAGCTGCACGTCTAACGCAGGAAGGTGTCAGGAAAATAAACATGAAAAAAAAGAAATAACAAAAGTCACGTGGAGTTTAGGGCAGTATTTCAAAGGCTGAAGTTAAGTTTGTGGGACCGAGTTGAACACGTTTACCTTTTAACAGTAGCGCCACGCGATCTCTCCCGGCGACTCCCGTGGCCTTTTTCGTTGTTTTTGCCATGTTATTCTGTTTTTGTTTTATGTCGCTCCGTGTCGCTCCGTGTCGAAGGGGGGGCACGTATCCCCGTAGTGCCGACACACGTCACAGTAGCAGCCCGCGCGGGGGGGGGGTTCAGCGCGAGCAGAAAAGCACCTCAGTTCGGCTTGCGCCGCCGTGGCAGGACGCGGGGCGCACGCACGCACGCTCGCACGCTCCCTCCGCTCCGCTGTGCGATGCGGTGCGCGCGCAGTTCGCCCGTGAGGTAAACGCGGTGTTTGTTGCCGTTTCCTCATTCTAACCTCACATGGTCGGACAGTGAGAGAGAACAGGAGGAAATAAAAAGCTGCGGGTCTCGACGCCGGTCATTTCGCGTTGTTTCGTTACCAATTGCAACGAGCGTGACTGAGTCGCGCGCTCGCGCTCTCTCTCTCTCCTCTCTCTCTCTCGCGCGCGCGCGCGCGCTCAGAAGCGCTGTGGAAGATGGGCGTGGGGGGGGCAGCGCGAGACTCGCCCGCGTTCGTCTCGTGCGTGTAATAATTTCACGCGTGTTTAGTGATGGTCCCCGTCGGTGGTCCTGCTTTCCGGCACGTTTGTGTCCTTTTCAGGGACTGACAAGCGCTGCCGGCACCGGGGCGCTTGTAATGCGGCTCTCTGCTCTGCGTCGCAACTTTTCACCATTTTAGACACGCGAGCACGTGAATAATTCATCCGCCTCATTAGTATTCAGACATAATTTTGTGAGGCCGTAGTTGATCAAGTACGATGGATGGACGTGAGTGGCGTTTGGGAGCTCCGATGTAAGTAGTTCTCGTCGTATTATTATTATTAATAATAATAATAATAATAATAATAATAATAATATCTTCCTACACAGCTGTGACGAGCGCTTGTTGTGTTTGTGCCGCTTTTGACTGAAGAAATAACGAATGTATGAAACGAGTGTTCGTTTTGTGACCAGTTGTGTCCCTCGCGGAGCTCTAAGGTCCAGCTGCTCTGTACAGACAGGAAGTTTGTAAAAAGGCAAAATTGCGACTTCCTGTTTTGAAATTTGGGAGCCCGGTGTTGTGATTTAAAGGTTGTGAAATCGAAAACTACCCAAGTGACATCCTCAGGCGCTTTATTTTGTTCGTAAAAAGTTATATTGTAGTCAGCTTTTTATTAAAGACAAAGATGCTGCTTCATCAAAAGGTGTGGTGTTTGTTCCACCAACGCACTCAGGAGTATTGGTTTTATTCACGTATTTTTGTGTTGTTTCCAGGGCTGTACACCGTCTCTGATTTTGCCAACGGCCAGGAGGAGGGAGCGTGTGACGTTGGCCCGGCACAAGCGGCTGCTGGCTCTGAAGTTGGCCACCGAGCATGAGTCGCAGGCTGTGGTCGAGGTGAAGGAGCACGCGGTGGAGATCTTGGGCGGCGAGCACAACGTAATGACGCTGTGGTCCATGGTGGAGAAGCTGAAAATGGAGAAACGCTCCCCCGGGGAAGACGTGAGCGCGGCGCTGAGGGATGCCCCAGATGCCAGCGGGGAGTCGGAGGAGGGCAGCAGCTCGGAGAGCGAGGCGGAGCCCGCGGGGAGTCACGGGAGGGGGCCGATCATCTCCACCAAACCCCACCGGCAGCTCTGCCGCTCTCCCTGCCTGGACAGGCCCAGCTTTTCCCAGAGCAGCACGCTGCAGGAGCTCCGTGCCGAGGACAGCCGGCCCTGCGGCTGCACGTCTAACACGGAGAAAGAGTACCAGGCAAAGATGGATTTCGCGATGAAGCTTGGTTACTCAGGAGAGCAGATCGAAACGGTGCTCAACAAGCTGGGAGCCAACGCCCTGATCAATGACTTCCTTGCTGAGCTAGTCAGACTGGGCAACAAGGGCGAGGTAGAGGCTCAAGTGAGCGGCTGTGTCGGCGCCGGCACCCTGGTGACCCGAGGTCCATGCGCTAGGGATATCGCCAGTCCAGAAGCCTCCCTCGAGGATGACGTGGATGACAATTTCGACAACCTGAGGCCCATAGTCATAGATGGCTCAAATGTGGCGATGAGGTAAGCGTCGGGCGGCCGCAGGGACAGCCGTCAGTTACGTGCTGTCATTTGGCCGGCGGCGTTCTGACCTGGACGAACCGAGAAACTCGGGCTGTCCTAACGATCTTTAAGAGGGTAAATCTGTCAGAAGAGGTGGTTGCTAGTCATTTTGTCGCTTTATGTCTTGTAGCCATGGAAACAAAGAGGTATTTTCTTGCCGTGGTATCCAGTTGGCGGTGGAATGGTTTCTGGAGAAAGGACACAAAGATATCACGGTGTTTGTTCCAGCCTGGAGAAAAGAGCAGTCCAGGCCCGACGCCCCTATTACAGGTATTTGAGGACTGAATCATCGGCACATTAGGGCTGCGCTTAATCACCGCCGGGCCTCATGTTCGCTGGTGGCAATGATGCAACAAATACATTCTGTACATTCTTCACAGGTTATGAATATGGTAATGGAATGTTCCCTACACCAGCAACAAAAATAATGATATTATAAAATCCTTTGATAACCCTAGCGCCGTCCTTTACGTTTGTGTTACGAAAGTACTGTTAATTTTTGAGGGTTCAGTGTTCAATGTAGTGGGAAATTTTGCACCATTCAAAAGTTCTCCACACTGAAGAGTTGGCACTCAATTTGCCTGAAAGTGCACATGGAATAAGTCGAAATCCATCCTCCTGTGCGATTCTAAATGGTGGAGTGGTGCAGTTAGAGCTGTTGTCCTGCAGTCGAAAGACCTGGGTTCAAATCCAACCCCCTTGCTGTAGTGCCCTCGAAAAAGGTACTTTAGCCTGACTTGCTTCAGTTAAAATTACCCGGCTGAATAATTTGAGAAATCGTTGTAAGTAGCTCAGTGTGCGAGTCTGACGCTGTAGTCGCCTTGGAAAAAACCGTGAACGAAAAAAGGCAGATATGACGTCTGTTTGTTTAAACGTTGAAAGCAGAGCTTACGAAATCGTTTTTACGCTCGAGTGCAGAACGACGATTAACACGAGCCGGGCGCTCGGACTCCAGCGGCCGCTTTTCACGTGTGACGTGTTGCTTGGTTTCCAGATCAGGAGATCCTGAGGAAGCTGGAGAAAGAAAAGATCTTGGTGTTTACTCCTTCGCGGAGGGTCCAGGGAAGAAGAGTGGTTTGCTATGACGACCGCTTTATCGTGAAGCTGGCCTGCGACTCGGACGGCATCATCGTGTCCAATGACAACTACCGGGACCTGCAGAACGAGAAGCCCGAGTGGAAAAAGTTCATAGAGGAGCGTCTGCTGATGTACTCCTTTGTGAATGACAAGTAAGGAACGATTCTCTGCGTGCGGAGAAACAACGTGTTTAAATGTAAACAATGCGCTGCATTTCAACGTGCGTATTTTAAGCTGGCGAGGATGTTTGTTGTATTCTTTGCACGCGACTGCCCGGTTGCGTGAATTTAAGTACAAAAGTTACTTGTTTTAGTAATGTGCTAATTCGGAAATCTGCCGGAAACAAACAAACCTGTGCCACAAGGAGCATCGACGATCCATCCGGTAGACAGTAAAAACCGTGCAGATTGACCTGAAGCGGGACTGTGGGAGGACGGGTCACAAAAACCATTGTAAACTGACGCAACTTACCTTTGAAGTTGTCCCACTTTTGAAGATGAAATGGTTTTGCTTCAGGTTCATGCCACCAGACGACCCTTTGGGGAGACACGGTCCGAGTTTGGAAAATTTCCTCAGGAAACGTCCTGTTGTCCCAGAGCACAAAAAGCAGCCGTGTCCGTACGGTGAGTGCGCTTGAGGGAAGGCCAGGCTTCTAGAACGGTCTCTGTGGCGTAACTTGGCGGAGCGGTTGGTAAACTCCTTGTTTATATCTCCGGTTTCAACAGGAAAGAAATGTACTTACGGACACAAATGCAAGTACTACCACCCCGAGAGGGCAAACCAGCCCCTGAGGTCAGTGGCTGACGAACTGCGGGCGTTCGCCAAGCTGTCCGCCGTGAAGACGATGAGCGAAGGCGCTTTGGCAAAGTGCGGCACGGGGCCGGCAGGCGCGAAAGCCGAGAGCAGTTCGGAGGCCAAACGCGTGGCCCCCAAGCGCCAGTCGGACCCCAGCATCCGCTCGGTGGCCTGCGAGCCCGAGGAGCGGCTGCTGATGGCGCGGAAACCGGAGACCAGCTCCGTGCCCTCTCTCGTGACGGCCCTCAGCGTGCCCACCATGCAGCCGGCCAAGAGCCACGCGGCCGGCGCCCTCAACACGCGCTCGGCCAGCAGCCCCGTGCCCGGCTCCTCCCAGTTCACGCGCAGCTCCCTGGAGCACATGCCCAGCGTGCAGTACCCGCCCATCCTGGTCACCAACAGCCACGGCACCTCGGTCAGCTACAGCGAGCCCTTCGCCAAGTACGACTCGGTGGGCGACCACGGGTACTGCTCCATGCTGAGCGACTTCTCCGCCTTGAACCTGGGCGGCGCGCACAACGCCGACGGCTTCTACAGCGCGGAGCACGAGCACCCCGTGTACCAGCGGAACCCCAGCCGCAGCTCGGAGCCGCGCCTCGGCAGCGACTCGTTCTCCTCCTACGGGGACCTGTACCTGAGCACGGTGGACGGCAGCCTGGAGGAGAGCGCGAAGGGCCGCCTGCAGGCTTTCGCCCGTGGCTTTCACCGCGACGCGCTGACCCGGGTGCAGAGCTACGGACTGGAGGAACCCAAGCCGCTGTCGCGCAAGCAGACCGCGTCCCACCTGGCCCCTCACCTCCAACACCCCGCGGTCGGAGCCCGGTCCAGCTGCCCCGGCGACTACCCCATACCTCAGACCACCGCCCAGCCCAGCCGCTCCCTGGGGATGACCCGCATGGACAGCATCTCGGACTCGCGCCTGTACGAGAGCAACCCCGCGCGGCAGAGGAGGCCTCCGCTGTGCAGGGAGCAGCACGCCAGCTGGGACCCTCTTCCCTGCGGCGCCGAATCCTGTGGATACCACGTGTACCCCCTGAGCAACAGCCTGATGCAGCCGTGCTGCGAGCGGGTGATGGTGCGCAGCATGCCGGACAGGATGGAGCAGATCTGGCGCTCGCCTTGGGAGGGTCTGCCCGCTGAGCGCCAGGGCGTCCCGGAGCACCAGTACCAGACCTACCGCAACCTCTGCAACATCTTCCCATCCTACATCGTGCGCTCGGTCATGGAGAAGAACCCCCACCTGACCGACCCGCAGCAGCTCGCCGCCATCATCGTCGCCAAGAGCTCTTGCCGCTAAGCTTTAGATTTGAAGGCAAAATCAGTATAATATTATATATTTAAGTTGCTGAAAACGTCGTGCTCGGACTGTGTATATGTTTGTATCCAGAAGAGCGCAGTTGTAAAAACTTTGATTTAATGAGTAACTTGGGGAAACGGTCAGAAGGAACCCTAAGGGGACTGCATACCTCACGGAACTGAAAAATGTTAATGGCCTTATACTGAGGTGACCGCGCTGCAGTCGTCCTCAACCCCTATCCGTTTGCGGGCGTGACGCCGGAAGATGTCCCCGTGCTTCTGTAAAGTGTCGACCACTGTCTGCATTTACAATATAGATGGCTGTTTTTTTTTTTTTGTTTTTTTTTTTTTTTTTTTTTGCGACAGGTCTGGGTTGGACTTGAGCGCGTGAGTAACAAAGCCACAAAAACGGGGGATAATATTAACACCTAAAATGCACACTTACACACAGAAGAAAGCTGCTGAGATGATGCCAAAAAAAAACCGTGTCATACTGAGACACGGTATATTTTTCCACGTAGTTTTTGATGCAGGTATTAGCTGGTGGTGGAATGTTTTATCGATATTAGATGTTTCCTTAGGTGTGTATTTTACCGTTTCATGCTCATGTATCTTAACAGTGATTTATAACGTGTAGCGTCTGTATTATTTGAGTGTCGGAGACGCGCGTGAAGGTGCGCGCTGCTCTTCCGAAGCGGGGCCGAAGTGCACGGCTACGAAGCTTCACGGAGCAGCACTTTGAATGTGTTGACGTCCTTACCAGTTGACGGTGTGACTCCTGGACGGGGGGTGACGTTTCTTGTCAGCAGAATGCCTCAGAGGGGCTGTTTTTTCCTTTTTAATGCTGACAGACAAGGATCACCCGTTGCACATTTGCGAAACGTCGAATGGCGGTGGCCCGAATGGGTTTGGGCTGTGACTTGTTGAGGTTTTCTTTATTTGGCGAAGGTGGAGAAGGCTGCGCCCGGCCTCGGCTTTCTTCGGGAGAAGGTGTGACGGTGCCTAACCGTTTCTGCCTGGGAAACGGTCTGAACAAGCGGCTGCCATCAGGGTTGTTTCTGGCGTTTAGCTGACTGTTTGCGCGCTGCTTTCTGTTCCTCTCCTCCTTTCCTTCCCGGCCTAAACGGGATGCGTTCGTTTGAGAAGCGAACCTTAAGACGGCGTATCAAACGACGAGGCTGTTTGGTGGAATCGGGACCAGCCATTGAGCTCAAAGACCATTTGTGGTGAATTGAGATGAGCAGTTGGATAATTTCCCATGTCTGTCCCCCCCCCCCCCCCCCGAAAACAAGCAATTCACTNAATTTCCCATGTCTGGCCCCCCCCCCCCCCCGATAGAAACAAGCAATCGGGGAAACTAGTGGAACCGTCTCCAGCGATTTTTAAGTTACCGAGCCATTTGATCGCCGGCCAGGCGGTGGTTGCCGGTGCCCACCAGGACCGGGCTTCGTGGCTCCTCCGGGCGGCCCAAGGTGAACTGCGCTGCATCTCGCCAACCTCCTGAGATGCGGAAGCAGGAAGTCGGGGTGTGGAAAGGGGGCAGAATCAGGGAAAGAACCGCTAGTATTTAGTATTTTGATTCCGATGGTGCAGCTGCGCTGTACGAGGGCGGCTCAGGAAGCGGGAGAACAACTCTTGTTGTGGGGTGGGCGCTTTCTGGGTTTTCCCTCTTAGTATATATGTAATATTATACAACCATGTTGTTTCTTTCTTTTCATTTTTTTTTAAATGTTCAGTGCAGCAAACAGCTAAGCCTCAAATGTCTAGAAACGACCTTTGTTTGTTGATACAAATTGTATCTATTTCTTGATTGTAAAAAATATTTATGAAATGTACAGAATCCTCTATAGAATAGTTTTATTTGAAAAAAAAAAAATGCCATAATGTTTGTGACACCGTGTGTCACCGGGAGTAGCCCATGGGTATGTACTGTCTTACTGGGCAAAGTAGTAAACAGACAGGGAGTCTGCGGTGCGGCGGACGGCACCGCGCGCGTTTCCCAGCCGCAGCGGACGGCGAACTTCACTGCCTTCTGCGTGTTTCGTGGGAATTACGGCGCTTTCCGAGTGTGTTTTTGCAGCACGTGTATCTTTCGACACCAGCGTGGTATCCCACAATGCAGCGCGGGAAGGTTTGACTTACACCGCTCCTGTTTGACCGTATGCTTTCTTTTTGGCCCCTCGCCGTACCACCTGTCGCGTCAGCAAGATGGGGGGGGCAGTTTGGCTTTATTTGCGTGGAGTTTTCTGCCCTCGGCAACGTCGGGATCGCCACGCTGTTTGGAGGTACACGGCAGCCGTTCGGTTTTACTTTTTGCAATATGCCACTCTCTTCTGGCACATATATTTGCCTTAACTATGGTAGGATGAGCGAGACCTTTCAGGGCAAACTGTTGTCATATTGTGTGCAATGATGATCTGTTGCCAGACCATTTTTCGCATTCGAACAGCAACACGTTTGAGTGCATTTGGCAGCGAGGTTGAAATTCTTTACCTTGAACTGAACTTTTGACTTGGACCTTAACTGCGCTTGAAGGCATGTTGTTATAGCTAACCTATTTTTGGAGCATTTAACCTCTTTAGTGCTGATTTAAAAAAAAAAAAAAAATGTATCTTAAATCAGAGTTGTAAATATTTTCTCAAATCTATATTTTAACCCATAAATGTAATGTACCAGCTCACTATTAACAGGTATAAAACAGTGGTTTCGACTTTCAAATTTGTGTACCTACATGTACAGTTCAGCAGTTCTCAGGTAAACATCTGACAAAACGTCAGATTATTTTTTGTACGCGTTTGCTCACTGAAAGAAAACGTGTGGTTTGCAAGTCGGATTTGTGAACACGTGCACATCACGTCCTCAGTGTTGAGTTGTTGTGCTTCTGCGACGCTCGGCCTTCACGGGCGCGTTAACTATCGGTCTCGCCGTTGTAAAACTGCAGTAGTTTGTTTTATTCTTTGTTGAAACTCATTGCTTTTAAATTGTTTTAAACATTAAACGAAACAAAAGAAATCTTTGAGTCTGTCGACTCAAAACAAAATGTAAGTCTTTATGACAATGTGTCCATTTAAATAAAGCTGAATTGTGATGTTTGTGCAGCTCGTGTGCGTAAATTAACGTCACGATTGTGTTAAAAACACCTGATGAGCAGAGAACCTCGACCGCTTTTCTCGAACGGGGGTCCGTCTCCCTAAAAACGGTCAGATTAGTGCGGGGGCTCCTTTGTTCGGCTGCAAAACGAACTTTGCTTCGTGGGGAGTCGTCCGGCGCGTCGGCCACAGGCAAAGCGTCCCAGTAAAGAGCCACACTAGAATTAAACAAAACATTTATTTCTCTTCTACAAAAGTTTTGGCTTTACGTGGCCTTTGACTTAAGAAAAATGACTAAAAGTACTCGTGCGCAATGCCGATAAATAACAAGGAACAAAAGGAACGGTTTAAAAAAAAAAAAAAAAGAGAGAGACATCAACAGAAATGAACAGAGGATACAGATGCAAGATGGGAGCTGCTCCATGGGGAAGCGGTGTGGTCCAGCTTCCTTCTGTCACCGGAGCAGCGGGTGTTCAGAACAACTGCAGGCCAGACTTGAGTTTGCTGAGGTCGCTGTGGGTCCAGAGCAGACCGTCGGCAGCGCAGCGGCTGGGTCCCGACGCACTGCGGAGACAGCGGACACGCACTCACACACCGCTTCTCGCCACAGCTCAACCGAAACGGCGCAAACACTGACGTTCCGGCAGCAGAACGCAGTAGCGGATCTTTGGGCCCCAATCTGACTGCCCTTGATGGGCAGAGACAGAAAGAGACACAATCTGGTTCCCGCTTCATCCAAAGTGACTTTTAACTGCATGAACTCAGTAAGCAGCTTCTTGAAAGGTACTACAGCGGTCGGGGGGAGTGGGATTCAAACCTGCAGCCATCAGCTGGCAATGGGCGGACCTGCTGATACGTGTCTGTCTGACTGACTTCCATGGTGTAGGGAATTCCAGCCTGCAGTCACCCACCATCTGACCACCAGTTCCTTACTGGGTGTTGTGGTTTTTAAGATTTTAATAAGCGTGATTTGTAATGTTTTAAATGTGTAGTCTGCCTTTAGAGAATAAAAATGGAGAGTATGTGGCACCCTGGTTGGGAACCTCTGCTTTTAAATCACTGCTGTGAAAACAACACCCTCGAGGAATCACTGTAACTGTTATTTCATTAGTCATAGCAGAAAAAACAGGCACATCTGTGGTTTTCCTCCCTGTTCCTGGAAGAGCCCTGGCCCCTCTTTTTGTCTAAAAAATTAATCAAAACTGGTAAAATTGAGACAAGTCTGGGTTTGGGACTCCTGAGTTGCTGTAAGAAACCTCCTAGCAGTACAGCTGTGCCAGTAAAACAGAACTGCCAACCTTAAAAAAAAAAAAAAAAAAAAAAAAAAAAAAAAAAAAAAAAAAAA
>UFQX01000246.1:494400-527229 GCA_900497675.1 Arapaima gigas
TACCCCCCCCCCCCCCACCACAGGTAACCACAAAAACACGAGTCGAGTGAAGAAACCTGTTACAAGAAGTGAAAGAGAGAAGAAGAGCGAGTTAAAAAGTCCTGCCCCTTTCCAGCCAGTATTCAAAGGGAGAGGAAAAAATGTACATATCTGCAGCGTTTTTACTCTTAAAATAACCCAGCCTTTATGTACCCCCCCCCCGCATTTAGCAGCGGTGCTGCTGATTCTTGTGAAATCATTAGAAGACACCATGTTCGGTTCGACAACAGAATGCAGTGGCGCGGATGCAGCAAGTGTGGGTGGTAGCCAAACCAGGCTTCCCCAAGTTGGGGAACAACGGCTTGGGGGCTGCAGCGTGTGGGTGGGCTGGGAGAAAACACCGGCTGCACAGGATCGCAGTGAGCCGTGGGTCCACCCAGTACCCAACAGCCAATTAGAAGAAAGTCTCTTTTTAGATGAAGTTATTATTACTTCATACGCACTCTTTAATCCAAATCTCCTAAAAACGCTACCTACTGACAGAACTGCATTCTGTCACAGAACTCAGGATGCGTCCATGGCCCTTATTGAAATTTACGGTTCAAATTGTGCGTTTTTAACATCTGTCTGCGGCGCATTGAAGTTAAAAAAAAAAAAAAAACCCACAAGATGGAAAAAGTGGCCTTGAGGCGTATTGAACAATTCCACTTTCGTACAAAAGTAGCACCCACCTGGACTCCAGCGCAAAGTCTTTGATCTGAATGAGGATCCAAGTGAGATCTGTGGAAGGGACACTCCACAGCTTCTTGTTCTCCTTGTGCAATTTATCGAAAGCCTGCATACGGCACAATGACAAACATTCAGATACAGTCAGGCCAGCCAACAAATATCCAAGTTTGTTAGTTAAACTCAACTGGACCCCGACTTAGAAACTTTTCAGTGAGGCAAGCTTTTTCGAGAAGTATTTCGCATTTATTTTTTCCAGAAAAAGACAGCTGTCAGACTACTTTGAATCATGGCCGAAGGTAAAAATAAACATACAACGTACACATTTTTAAAAATCTCTTATAATTATACGTATATTTCTTATAATAGGACTTGTACTGGGTAGTAGTGAATTGTGTGGGCTGTGTGCAATAAAATAAGAGATGGCAGAACCACAGATAAGTACCAACACCCTAGTGTAGCACCCTTTTCTTTCTTATTTAAACAGTGCTGTAAATACTTCCGGCAGAAGACAGAACATTCAGGAACATGGATCATGCACGAGTCATCCTGGTTCACCGGGAGGAGGCTGAGGAGGAGGTGGTCCTCTCTGCTGCTCTGTTCCTGTCTGAAAAACCCCACAGAGCTGTCCAGGCTGCAGGCCTTTAGATTTCACATTTAATAGTTTAGCAGAATCTTGTCCTCAAAAGGACATACAACTCTGACTAAACAAAACTGAATTTCACAGTTGAGAACACAGAAATATAGATGCAGACATATTACTACTTAACTCACTGATGTTTTCTACAGTATGTTACACGAGTAGCTGCATCTAGAATTCATGACAAGCGACTGGACCGCTCTATGTCACATTCGTCTTACAAAATTTTTGGGTAACAAATATGTAATTGGGACCCAGTTGTTTTAAGTCGAGGGCCAACGGTAGATGTTGTACCAGGTGACACAAGTAAACATATTTTAGGGAACTGATCCTTACACCCATAAGAGGAAACAGACAGATTAGCACACTGTGAGGGGATTCAGCACAAAACATGACCCCGGTTGCTATGATCGAGGTAACGCACAAACACTGCTTTTGAAAGCATCCTGACAAAAAAAGGGGGGCATATTTAACCTCTGACTCCGGCTCTGGAGCGAGACACAGGATGAGCAGGAAGGAGAAAGGAAAAAAAGCGTAGCTTTGGGTAATGTCACAATATTAAGTTAAACACCAAAACAGCGGAACTAATATGCCGTAACTGAACAAACGGGAAACTTTCTGTGTACATCAGCACTAAAACTGGCAGTTCTCGCTCGTTCCTGGACTGCAACACCAGTATATACACAAAAAATTAAACAAACAAGATAAGGAAACAGGAGAACCTCTGACGAGAAATCTCCTGTCTTCACACACTTTGCTCCCACTCTCACCCTCCCACACACGGGAGGGTGAGAGTGTGGCGTCATGGACAAAGCTGAGAAGGCAACCCAAAGTTATAAATATTGCATGCAGCCAAGACTAAACTTCAATTAGAGGGACACACACACACACACACACACACCAGCAGATAAATACAGATGAATCCGCTTAGAGCCTCGATCTGACAAGGATTCTAACCGAAGTTTAACGCCGCGCCCCCTGTAATGGAGATTGTGTCTGCGTTAAGTGAACGTTCACCTGTACCTTACCAAATGGTCAGGCGGTTCCACAAAATGCTGAAAATTAGTAAACATAGCTGAGGGATGAGAGGAATATTGCTATAGATGCGTTGTCCAGAGTTAAGACAACAATCAGCAAACAACCCAAAGATGCTATTTCTGCAGTCTCCATGGCTCCTTCAACCATCTTATGGCTGAAAGGACATGAATATAAGTGACAGAAAAATAAAAATTCTAAAACATGACACACCGAAACCTTTCTGTCTGCATTTTCCGCTTTCTCCTCATTTAGTCATAGGTATCAGCCTAGTTTTTATGTTGCTCACAGCACCTCGGGAGGGGGGGGCTGAACACACACACCTCCATCAGTGTGTGCTCAATCAGGTTTCAGGCTTCAGGTTCCATCTAGAAACAACACACTCCATCAGAGTGTTACTCCGGCCCCTTGAAGATATTCAACCACCAATTGTCACGATTAGCATAAAAGATGGAAGCCCCAGTCAACTCTCATAACCAGAGGACACAGGCCTGAGGACAGACAGCAAGTTGCAACTCCGAAAGCGACATTTTAAAACTTCACAGGCTCCAGACAACCCCCTAACTTTAAGCACACAATTTGATTTTTTGATTATTCCTTTATTCAGAGGAACTTGCAGTACTGCACCCTTTTAATGCAGAGATATTTTACTGTTTACTTTGCTCAGAGGCAGTGGAGCAGTAGTGGGACTTAACCCAGCAACACTCAGGTTACAAGTCCACATCCTGCTCTCAACACTCCTTTATTATCTCATTTGACCGCCTAAACAACGAAGCTACTAACCTAAATACATATATTTGAAAAAGGGAGGTCGGCATCTCAATATTCAACTAACTGAACCCACACTGGTCCTACGCGATGAAAGGACAAATGCAAAGCAAACAGTGTTACAGCGGGGCTGTAAAAATCCCAGTACTACCCTGAGTAAAGGGCACTTTCACTATGAAAATTATGCAGCTGTCAGGTTACCAAAATTCTCCTTAAGATAAGTGATATTTACTGTGGATAAAAATAGTTAGGCAACAAGTTGAAACAAAAAAATAAGGAACGCAAACAAGCATAAATATAGTACGTGCAATAAACCACGCTATGCATTACCAAATATTAAATCTTTTACTTCAGATGTATCTGAACACTTAATGTCTAACACTGTACCGACTGACCAGAGATACTCTACTGATGAGAAATACATATGAAACTTACTTGAGAATCAATGAAAATATCCATTATTTGTCTATACTACTGGACTTTTTACCTTAAATTATCTAGATTTTTTTTTTTTTTTAAATCATTCTTTAAGCTTTTGTTATTCTCTTAACTTCTTCCCCCAGTTCTGTGCATCGTGGGGCCAAGGATCTTCATTTTGTGCTCCCTTCTAAACCTGTCATATAAGGGTGTTTGACAATAAATGATTCTTGATCTTAAACTTCTGTCTGTCCGCTATGCATTTTAAAATGCTCTTCTGCACAGATCTAGAAAACAAGATTTATACCAGTGGGCAAAATTTCACCAGATATGATGAGAACCATCCACATAGATACAGCACAACAGACATCTTTCACGTAACATGTTTCCATTTGTTTGAATTCAAATGGCTGTTTAACTTGATAACTCCTTGCATTTTGTCTAGTCATGCTTTTAGAACAACTATGTAAGCAAAAAACTGCACCCCCCCCCACCCCCCCACCCCACCACACACACTACAATGAACTGCACAGCTACTCTGCAGCTATTAATCTGCAGGATGCAGTAGTAGAAAATGACTTGCAACCAACCATGAGATAATGTCACCGCCTGGAGTCACACAGTATGATGTGCAGGAGGGATTTTATAACTAGGATTATGAACTGTGATGACAGGGTCTGGCCAGATCTAGATAATAAGAACAACGTTTTGCCTCTATGGTAAGGGATATTCACAGACATTAAGCACCAAGCAACTTAAACGTGCTAAATGGTTTCTCTATCATTTTACTTTAAAGACCCAAAACTGGAAGGTGTGGAAAATATATTGGGAAAGACTTAAGCACATTAAAATACCTTGTGACTGACCAAATAAGGAAAAAATTAAGAATAATACTGAAAAACTGCTAAAAAATGAATTACCTGAAACTGCTCGTTTTCATAAGAAATCAATAATTCTCTGGCTTTTTCTGAAAAGAAAAACAGCAAAAAAAAAAAAATTAAACACAGTGTTTCAAACAAGAAAATCCAAACCTTCTGGGAAAAGAACACCCCCCCCGCACAAAACAAATTGCCTTAACCAGAAATCTAAAGATACTGGACACATAGTGAACCGATAAAGTCACTTTCTTACTCTCATTAAGCATTTTTCTTTTTCTTCTCACGAGCTCATCTTCCTCTACGGAGTCCTCACTTTCTCCTTCTTCCTCATCATTTTCCGACTGGGAATCCCAGTGTTCGTCCAGCTGTCTGCCCAGCTGTCTAGACCAGTACTCCTGCTGCAACCATTCAAGCACGAACTTACACCCTGTAAGATGCAAATTTCCATACTGAAAAACCCACTGCGTGCCTATGAGAAAACCTGGCCTGCGAATATCTGAAAGGTACAAACAGCATGCATGCACACATACATAAATGCATTAAAAAACACTGCTAAAACTCAGAATGGTCACAGCTGCTTTACACATTAAGAGCTCTAATGCACAGCAGCAAGATTTATGACCAGTACGGAGGAAACATCAAATACTCAATACCACACATTGTTTGGTTAAAAAAAGGACACACGGAAACAGAACAAAATATGGAAAACTGAGCTCACCACGACGGCACCACTTTAAAGTGGGGAGGTTGCGGTGAGTTATTTCATGCCTCAAGTTCACAATCCATTCAGGAATGTTCATCTATTTAAGAAAAACATTACACCTGTGACCTGTGTTGTGATTAATTCAATACGTGCTCACACCCATTGGATGGAAGTACCCACCTTGCCGGCGAGCCGCCTGAGAGAAGTGGAGATCCGCTTCTGTCGGCGTTCTGTGATCAAGTTGACAAACCTAAAACACAGACTGTGCTTTAATGCTGGGGACCTTCTGGTCTTTTTAGGGCACACATAGAAGTCTCTGTAACTCCTGCTTTCAAAAAAGTAAACATATAATATTAACACAACATAAATAAGAGATAGAAATATCCATTATTAACCTTTGATTAGGAAGGTGCAGCTGGTTTTGTGATTAGAGCCATCTCTTGCAGTTGAAAGGCCCAGGTTCACATTTCACCTCTTGATGTATTTACCTTTTGTTAATATACAGCAGTACCCCAGTTAGCGCACAGAATAAGTTCCTAGAAAGAGGAGTACTAACCAGAGTCATTTTAACCCTATGCCTCATTAGAGAGATGAAACAAGTGCGGCAGAAAAACAATGAACTTTTTTGATTTGAATCACAAACAGTTGCTGCTTAATCTTTGTAAACGTGAAACGCTGAAAAGGCAGTAAAAGCACCCCAAAAAGAGGGTAATATGGGAGTACGCCACTGCTGGCCGGCATCCTCTGTGTGTTTTCTATTTACACAGACATTCAAAACACACACAGATAATGTTAAATTCTTGGAAAACTTTAACTGCTTCCTCTGATGGGTGTGCGATGCATGTTTAAAATGGATAAAATAAACATGGTGGAAAAGATCCTGGTCGTGTGAGAGGAAACCACATGTGACAGCACACACCCCCAAGTTGTGTGCAGGGAACCACGGAACTGAGGCCAGGGGGGGCTGTACAAAAAAAAAGGCAAATAATGCCCCACTCCCATGGTAGAGGGGCTAGAACACCCAGCACAAGCACTGGAGATGCGAGAATGAGGGGTACGATAGTATTAATAACAAAGGAAACATGCAGTGCTGAGTAAAGTTACAGCATGAGTGCTACAACAAAACAACACAAAATAAGGCATGTTTTAAGCAGAGTATTATTGTACTTAACCAAAACTGCTGCAGTAAAAGTTAACCAGCTATGCTATTTGTTGGCACGTCACTGTTTTGTTTACACCACGATGAGATGACCGTAAGACTAGTGCGCGTCATATTTCACCCCCCTTTGTTGTGTCTAAATGTTTATTCATTTACATGATGATTTTCTCTAAAGTGACTTGCAAATTTAAGCTTGAGCGATTTACCCATGTATACAGTGGGATCATTTTTACCGCAGAAATTCAGAAAAGAAGATCAAAAGGTATTACAGTTCTAGTAGGACTCAAACCTGGGGCCCTCTGGTCTAGAGGTGGTTAGCTGTAACCACTATGCCACCTGCTGTCTGTTTAGGTCATGTTTTTTTTTTTGCTGTATGCTGCTGTAACCTACTGCAGTTTCTCTCTGCGGATTAACAGTTTTCATTCGCTCATCCATCACTGAGTGTAACTCTGAGGTCCCACCTTACGAGGGCTGTTCCGTACAGCAGGACCATGTCATCCGGGTCCAGCTGGCCCGAACTGTCCAGGACCTGACATCTCACCAGCTCTGCTGTGCTTTCCACAGCCACGGGGGTGGCCTTTCCAAACCTGCAAACAAACAAACAAACAAACAAACAAATCAGGCCATTCTCACAGAAGCAAAGGATGCATTCGGCCTAAATGAATTCATCACAACCACGTTACCAGAACACCGAAAATCCTGCAAAGTTCTAACCAAACTGCCTGACACTGCATCCACTAAACCCATTTCGTGATGTTAGACACCTGGCCAGATGCTACTTTTGTCAGGTGATCTACGATCACGTGCTGGTCTGCGACACACGAGTAGCGACGCTCGTTCCCGGGCCGCGCGCACCTTGCTTTCCACGCAGAGATGCGCTGAAGCGCGACTTTTTGCAGGGCGGCGTCACTGGAGTAAAGCAGCTCCACGACATGATCCCATTCGGCCTTGTTGAGCCACGGCACGACATGGCAGCAGCTGCCCGGCGCTCGGCTCCTCATGTTCAACGTGTGGCCAGCGCTCAGTCTCAACAATATTAAATGTATGTATATATGTAATTATAAGCAGCAAAGCGACAGGCAAATTAACATTCCCTGGCCGGTCGGGTTAACTAAAACACACGTACAGTTAGCAACAATATGTATCCCCAACGGAAGTACACGAGTGGCGTTCACTCTGAGTCCGGACTCGCACTAGACTATAAAGAAGGGTTCCGAGCACCCCCACTTCCGCGCTGAGTTGCGGTGCGGCTTTTTTGTCAGCCCGGAGTCAGATTAAGCGGTCAATAAGGGTTCCGCGCGTCTTCTGTTCCGACCCACACCACTAGAGCGCCTCCGAAATTGTCGGCACCCGCGACGAAGATGGACGTGAACGCGGTATAGAATATATATGGCAGAACCACAACTGCGTGTAAACACCAAAAAAAATGCAGTCTATTTTGTGGCCTGTATTTCTTAAAAAATGTGGTATTGCTTATTTATAAATATTTGCTTTTAAAGACGTCCCATTAATAGCACTTAATAACCTCAATAGAGGTTTTCCTAATTTTTGCATGTATGTATGGCAGTGTCTCCCGGCACTTCATTTTAGACTTTTTTGATCACGACTGCAAAAAAATTTTTTTCAAAAACCACTGCAGGTTAACAATCGTACACTAAGTCAAACTGATATGTTAACACGCGTACATACAAGAATAAGGCAAGGATTTAAAAAAAAAAAATCAAGTTTGCACGGACAAAGTGCAGCATTAACAGAATTATTAGTTATTTCATTATATTTAAAAAAATTTAGAAGAAAAGTTTCAATTCTAATTTAAAAATGTTTATTCTAAAAAACAGATCAGTGTTGCATGGATAAAATGTGACATCAACAGATTTATTAGTTGCTTCGCTATATGCAAAAAAAAAACATTTAGAACAAAAGTTTAAATTTCTCGAAGACTTTAAATGTGTTGTGCTGTAAACTTCCGGGATTTTTTTTTTACATTTTTGTTGCCTATTTTTTACCCACTAGATGGAAGCAGCGCGTCAAAAACTTTGCCGAGTGAAACTAAATTGTGCATTATGAATGCGATTAATTTGTAGCCCATAAAATGCAAAACTCTCTGAAGAACATATAAATATATTCATTTTCTTGCATTCATGTTGTTGGGGGATGTAGTAGCTGTTGGGGGTTTTTCACACTGCAGCTCCACTAACATGCCAGTACTGTACCTTACTTTACTACATTAACCTGTACTGTCCCACCCCTCAAGCCAGTAGAGCATCTTTGGGATGCGGTGGAATGTGATTTTAGCGGAATGAATGCGTCATCAAAACATCTGCAGAAACAGCAATGGTCTCAAGCCACCATGGACAAGGAATCTTCAGGAATTTTCACTCAAGCATCTTGTGGCTGAATCCGCACTGTTCTGGAGTCAAAAGAAGATCCTACCACACAATTGTGCCTAATAAAGGGGCCCTTGAGTGTAGCTGAGGGTAGAGCTGATCACATCTGCAGATATGGTTGGGAGGAGGGTTGATGCTCACTTGAGGGAAGGTTCAATTCTGGCTTAGGGTGTGGAGAGCTTGCATGTCCTACTCATGTTCCCAGTCCAAATATGTGGGTGGAAGAAGGTGCTGGTAAACCACTTCCACACCTTCCCTTACCATGAAAACTACAAGCAGCTGCCATGAGTTGATTTTGACTCGGCGACGCTCATCCCGTAGATCGTCATCTTTCCCTCCGGTCACAAGCGTTGGATAGCAGCTCAAAGATCGAGATGGTGGGTGCAAGCAGCAAACACGACATTCCTCTGAAGGGTGATGGGACTGTCCCTGAGACAAAGTGTGGCGCTCAGCAGTTAAAGAGGCCTTCGGAGTTGAGTCACTGCTCCTCCAGATTCCAGATGGTTCGGGTGTCTACTCAGAATGGAGTCTACCAGGAATGCCCCATTTGGATGAGGCCCAGGGGCAGACCCAGGATGTGCTGGAGAGATCATATCTTCATACTGGCCTAGGAATGCACGGGAGGGGGTCTCCTCAGTGGAGCTAGAGGCACTCACCAGAAACCGTGGTTTGAAAAAATGTGGGTGCATGGATGGGTAGATAGATGACCAAAAGGGTGGATGGATAGATGAATGGATTTATACTTCAATTATTTCCATTCTTGTTTTGCAATATTTCAGTTACAAATCACAACATGAAAAGTATTTATTTAAGGCCAGCTGCTAAAACACAACCCTTTGTTTCTATGAGGAACTTAGCACATTGCATTTTGAAACCCCTCATTTCCTTCTGTTCATTCGCTTTGCTCCACTACAGCCCCGGTTCTAATTTGCATCATCGCCGGTCAACAAAGTCTTAAACCACCCAGGCAAGCTAAAGCGAAACGTCGTCAAAGGCGTTTTTGTGTAACAATTTCTTACTCATGCCCTGCAACCCACACGATGCTTCAAAGGAGCGTGTCATTTCAAGGTCGCTGTGCAGCTCTGCCGATAAAATTTGTGCAAAATGCTCCATTTACAAATTCAGCTGACAAGGGAAGGGTGTTGGCTGATGCCTGGGTCATAAATGAGGAAGAGAGAAATTTACACGGTTTTGAAATACGCCTCCCACAAAATGCAGATGCAGAGGTACGAAATTGCACACGGGAAGATGCGGTATTTTCGGAGCGTATAAATTAGGGCACCGACAGACTGTCCACACTTCTAGAAGCTGCTGGTGACCAGTGAGCAATTTGAGGGGCTGGAGAAACCCTCTCAAAATTTGCAGAAACACGTTACAGAATATACACGTATTGCCAGATGTGTAAGATGTTCCCAGATGTGGCCTCTGGGAAATGGAACAAATCAATCTGGATTGGAAGTCGTGAATTTCGGGACTGGTTGCAAGTAGGATTCATTCTGGCCAGGCATCCCGGAACCACAGGGCACCAGTGATGACACACTACTGTATCACAGGGTGACACACACAGTCACATACTATAGGCGGTGAAAAGTGACCGATTAAGCTGAAGCGCACGTCTTTGGACTGTGGGAGGAAACCCACACAGACATGAACTGGATTCAAACCCTCATCCGGACAGCCTGGGTGATGTGAGGCAGCGGCGCTGCTGGCTGAGCTTCATTCACCGCAGAAATTGTGAACTGAACTTATTTTTCCCACTTGAAGCGCTGTCTGGGTTTAACAAAGGCATTAACGGGTCACTGGGCGCCAAGGGGGGCAGCTGGGGGAGTATGGGAAATAGGGGACCTGTGCTGGAGGAGCGGGGGGAACATGGGAAAAGGGGGACCGGGGGTGCAGGCAGGAGGGGGGACATGGGAAATGGGGGGGGGGGGGGGGGGGGGGTTCAGCTGTACTTTTGTCATTTATAATACATCCGCNGGGGGAGCAGCGCAGCCGGGGCAACAGGCGGGGCCTGAGCCGAAGTGCGCGCTACTGTGCGCGCGTTCGCTGGGTGTGGTTTTACTGGGAGTTCCGTTAGCAGGAAACCAGCCGAGTCGCTGAGCGCCTGCCGACCGCGGTCACCTAACGGGGACGTTCGAAGCAAAAGAAAAGTTATTTCTGAAGAAAATATAACTGTACGACCAAGAGAGGGCCGAGTTTCGAGAGCGCCGTCCGCGTGGCTCCTCTTCTCTTCCTCCCGTTTGTGTCTGACGGGAAAAAAGTTTTCACTGAACACCGTCGTGTCGCCTAAGAAAGACCGAAAACATGCCGAAAACTGTGAGTAAAAGCAGGCTTTCATTTCTCCGTCCTCTCTGTGTGCTGAAATGTACCTGTACGGCACGTAACGGACGAAGGCAGAAGATGCTCAACAGGTTGTGTGTGAAACGCGCAGGTTTATGAGCTGGAAATAAGACGTCGTTGTTGCTTTTAAACACGTTGGTGCAAATGTTTGGGCGCAACGCGGTCTTCATTCTTTTACACGATTTCATCGTTACGTGTTACGTCGACGAGCTGGTTGACCAAAAAAAAAAACGATACGGATTTGGCACCGGTTTTTTTGCAATGAAATGCAGTGTTAATTTAAAATTTGGGCGTGATTTTTTTTCAGCTGTGTCGACAACTTGTAAGAATGTGCTTTTAATAAGAAAAAAAAAACCCGGTGGAAGGAGACCTGTGCAGCAGTCTGTGTTTATTGCACTTTTGATTGAAAAACGTTAATGGGCGCCTTAAATACACAATTATAAATGCTGACACTTTGTTTAGGGCGCTGGAGACCGTTAGTTCGCGTCCACCTACGTGCCACAAAGGGGTGCTGTTCTTTTCCGCAACGCGATTGGTTCCCAAGAGAAAGGCTCCCGCCCTTCGGCGCTCCCTCGGACGCTGATTGGGCCGTGCCGTGCCATTCAATTCCTCGGGCCCGGTGGGAGGCATCGAGTCCCCTTTTGAGTTCCGTACAAACAAGGGCATCTGCTTAATTTTTTTTTTTTATTTTGTTTTGCACCCCTGTCCTCCTTTATTTACCCACCTCTAGATGAGAAAAAGCTGCTTTCCACAACGCGTATTTCTCGTTAGAATTGATGGCACAGGAGCCATCAAGATGGCCTGCTTCCAGAGAGGGGCGTTTAGACAAATCTGACAAACAGGCTACTCGCGTTAACATATGTTTAAAAGTGCACATTACGCGCGGCGCACGGACTGAATCCGGTTAGAAAACACAAAAATAGACCAACTGACGCATAATAAACCTCAGATGACCCCCACACTGCGGAACGATGTGCTGTCGGTTTCAATCACTTCCTGTGGAGCTCGTCAGTTCCCCCTTGGCTACTATAACGCATTTCCCTTCCTATAATTCACATCTTTTCTTTTTTTTTTTTACCACTTTACCCTCTGTTTTGTATTTTCTCTAACTGTAATGAAGAGCCTGTATCAATTTTTAGTGAACTTATTTCAGCGGAATGGTGTGCTAGTGGACATCTCAAAAATGGCTTTTTAACAGCAAATATTATACGCCGGTTCTAATTCGTGCAGTTCAGTTTGAAGGATGTAAATGAATTTATAACATTGTTTGTAACTGACTGTGTTCCCGGCAGGAGGTGTGCGGAAGAGCGGTTAGATGCGATTTGTGTGTTTGAGAGGTGGCCGTACAGACGCTCGCGGGAGACCCTGGCGGCCGTCACACAACGACAGGGGCAGGGATGCTGGGACGGCAACGGCAGCAGTCGGGCTCCTTCCTCCCCGCTCGCTCCATTTTGGCGCCGTTTCAGCTTCCCAAGGAACCGCGGTTGATGACTCACGGCCCGCGAGCGCGCGTCAGTTCCCAGGCGGCTCCTTCTTGGCTCCCAGAGAGCTGACGCTGCCTCTCAGTGCCTTATTTGGCGTTTTGTAGGGTTCGCCCCTCCCATCCCGGGGCGGCCGGCCCGGCCCCGACCCACAACGCCGTCCTGGCCGAGTTACCGTCGGCCCCGAAACTCCCAGACGCTTCCCCTCCTCGGGCTGGTGTTCGAGGCCGCTCTCACACCGACACGTTCTTTGGGCCGTTTTCACAGACGTGAGGCAATCGGTCACCAATTTCCTCCCGTCAGGAAAGACGCAGGAATGCTTTCAGCTTTTTCTAGGAATTACTACTACTGGAAATGATCTTTGCCATTGTTTGAGAACCGTTATGTAGGATGCGACCACGATCAGAAACGGTTTCTGTGGTTCGTTTGAAATACGGTGACTTTGGATTTGGAGCAAAGCGAAAGTTCAGTCTGCGGTTTTGTTAAATGTTTTCCCTCTGAAATTATCTGCCCACAAAGTTGTTTCTTTAAAGAGTAATTGGTCCCCTTGTAATTTGTCATCTTTCAGCTGCTGATTTCTTAAGAGAACTTATGGCGTTAATCTCTGGTCACTAACAGAAAACAGGAGTGACAAGGTGGACAAAAAAGATTGCTTTTCATTTGAAAGGAACCACTTCTTTTTTTCTCTCTCTCTGTGATGGGAAAAGGGTTTTGTTACCAACTGATACAAAATACCACAGAATAAGCACTTTCGCTTTGTAGACACCGATGAAGAACTGGTAAAAGAGAAAAAGACGCAAATATGTATGTGGTGCAGATTCCTCTTTTGCCCATCCGTGTTAAGCTCCCATTTTTTAATTTATTTTTTTGCTATGGGTGTTTGTGCATCGTGTGCGTTTGAGAAACTAAAACGCATATAGGAATTTTAACAGGTGAAGACCTCCAAAGAAACAGCTGGAGTACACATCCAAACTGCTGTTTGTCACGCTGAAGTACCAGGCAACCGACAAAAGGGAGGGGGGAAGCTATTTACAAAGCTAAGTGATGTGGAAAGGCCGGTGGTATGTAAGCAGGGGATTAAATGTCTCTGGAAGCACACGCAGCAAAGCAGAGATTAACAATTTGTAATAAACTGCGCCGCAGGTGCTAGCCGATGTAAAGGGTAAATTATGCAAACTATCCTCGGCTGTTTTCCTCAGCGGAGGGCGAAAATGTGGAAATCGAGGGACACTTCCCCGCCCAGCGGGGAGGTCTGTTGTCCACACGTGTGTGAATCTGGAATAGCCGTTCTTAATTTGCACCTTTATTAAACACCCATTATTTCCTCACCTGTGGTTAAGGGTTGGTGGTTTAGGTGAGTTACCTCTAAAAGTATTTATTAATTTCAAAGCCAGACCAGATAACTTACAGTAGAGTTGAAGTTTATTGCAATCTGACCTATACTAATTGCTTCTTAAATGAGTTTTGTACTTTGCAGTGTTTTCAGTTAAAATTCCTATCAACGTTGCAAACCTCTCCCCATCCTTTCTCCATTACCTGGCTTGCTTAGCTAGTGCGTTGCGTTTTCGTCTTTGAACCTTTGACTCCGTCTTTAAAACAGATTGCGGTTCAGTCACTTCCACTGGGCTCACGGGGTTGTTTTTTCGTGTAGAGTTTTGTGCAACAACACGGCGGCAGCAGGAGAGTTGTTTCTGCGTAGACCTTATTCTCACTCCCGAAGCGTCTTTTGCTTGCATTTTTCTTTTCTTGTTAAATGTCGTGCAGATGTAACATTCTGGAAAACTTTGCGTCCCCCTATTGGCCTTGAAGCATTTCTTTCAAAGTGATGTTTTGTTTCTCCTCTAACCAGTGTGCTGATCTGTGTGAACGTCAACTTCCTGCCTTTGGTGACACTCGTCTCCTTTTTGGTGTCGTGACCCGGCCTTGTACATGAGTAACGCGCAAATGATTCGTTTTATTTAGATTATGGCTCGTCCTCCATCTGCAGGAGGCTGAGCTTAACGCTGGATTTATATTAGTCACAGGGAAAAATCTGTATGAGCCTAAAATGTGTACATTTACTGCTCCTTAAGCCTTTATGCCACATTTCTTTCAAGCATTTACTCAAATGTGGGGGGGGGGGGGGCTTTTTTGNTTTTTTTAAGGTTTTTATCTAAAGTGGGGGGGGGGGGGGACTTTTTGAGAGCAAGGTTTGCTTTTCTGCTTTTGGAAGCATTTGTGGGTTTACCCCCTTGCCAGCATTTGATAATTTTTTGAAAGTATTGTTTGGACCCTGCTTTACCCTTGAACATGCACATGCAGGGCTCTCTTTATATGGGATTTTTATGTGACACAAACAGCAATATGCAGATTTTGACATTTGACATGAAAGTCACAAGAGAATTTGAAAATTTTGAACATGGACCTCTTTGAGTAAGATATCCACCAGTTAAAAGTCTAAACCCCGCCGCCACTGTAGGGCAAAAGTCAAAATGTATGAGATCCTCACCAAACTGTTGGGGTTTTGAACATCTCACATTTGCACTGAATGCAGTTGAGCGGTTTTTGATGAAAAGACCTTATTACCTGTGTATTCTTTTGACCGCGCTGATACTAGCCCAGGAGCTGTATCTCCAAAACCTGCAGCAGCAAATTTGAGATTGGCGATGAAACCAGCATCTGAGTATGTGTGCGGATATGATGGGGTCACCGGGTTTTTTGGTGCTTTCAACCATTGACCTGGAAATCAGCACCTTCCAGGTTTGAATCCCCAGGCCTAATGTTGTTCAGGAGCTAACCCCGAATTACTCTAGTAAAAGCCACAGCTGTGTATAAACAGGTAAAATCACAGTAAGCAGAGGTTGCTATACAAATCTAACGTTTTAAGTCATGTTAAAGAAAGACTTCAGCTGAATGTCTAGAAATATGATAGACAGGATCACAATTAAATGAAATGTTCCAGAACGAACTGAAACATTTAGCTTTTGCAGAAGTGTATGGAATTACTCAGGAACGCATCCAGAGCCCTAATCCGGGTATCACTACATCAGTTTACGGTAAAGTAGCTAGAAGGCCCGTTTGACTAAAATTAAAAGTCTAAAATGAGTGAACATTGAAGTAAGATTTAAAAAGAGAAGAGTGAAGTCAACAATTGCTGGGCAGGAATGAGTGGTGAACATTTTTAATGCCTCTGTGGTCGAGGACGGTTTCAACCTGTGGTTTAGCTATCCCTCTTGGCCCTTGTTCTGCACACCTAAAGGCTTAGATTTACTCTGCTGGGGGGGAGATTAAGCAATGGCTGTAAAAGGAGGAGTGGGCACTGTGCTCAACTTCTTTTTTCTTTTTTTTTTGTTCAGCTATTGTGCTAAAAATAGGCTGTGAAAAACACCCTGTGTGCTGGCCTCCCATAGAACCACCCCTACTACACAGAACTGCTCGCTTTTACTTCCCCTTTTTCGTCTTCCAGATGAACCGTATTCACCCGGAAAGGTAACCGTGGAGCGGACCTCGTCGGAAAGCGAACCGGAGGGTTCTGCTCGAGGCGCCAGCGGAAAAGGCGACGCGAAGCGCCGTGTCTCGTGCCGGGGAGGCCGCCAACAAGGGCCGCTGCTGTTCGCCACGGCTCGGTCCGGTGGAAAAGCGTAGTAGCCAATAACAACAAATGTAAAAACAGAGACAGGCAGCGTAAACGATGGAAATGACTAAATAAGGCCATGGGGGGTACTGAATTATACATCGGTGTTGCTTGGAGAGATAGTAATTGTTATGGTCCTCAGAATTAACAAACAAATCACGTGAGAATTTTTTCCCAAAATAAAGTAGGGGATGACCATGTAAACAAATCATTTTCTTTCTGTTTTTTTTTTTTTCCCACCCAAAATTGCTTGCAGTTTGACTGCTCAGCTGGGCCTGGAAGTGGCAGAGTAGATAGTAGTAGTTAGTTTCGCTCGATCGCGGCGTTTGTGCACTACTCTAGTTAAAATTTTCCAGCTGCTGACAGGGGTAAATACTGACAAGCACAGTCCGTCCTCGATTTAATGGATTTTGGAGTTTATGAACAAACATATTACAGGAAAACAGGAAGGACATACTTTTCAAAAAAGCATATATTTTTTGCACAGTGTGATGGAAAATATAAATGTTTAACAGTTTTGAGAGAAATAAAAAAAAAAAAACATTGTCTTAAGAAAGAACCACCCAAACGTCTCCATTGTGAGTTCCAGGAAGGTGGTGTAGCGCCCCCTAGTCCCCCTGGAGCGGCCTTCTCTATCGGCACCTTGTTCACTGCCTTCTGCAGACCGTTCACCGCACTGTGTTTCAGTTACACGACTGACTTTATTTCAGTTTGTTAGGCACATGTTCATTAGACATTACATGTTAGACAAGTGTTACTGTAGGACATAGTGCAGTACTATACAGTGCTGGCAAAAAAATGGCAAAAAAAAAATATATATATATAACGCGCTGTAATTACGCTTTTGTTTTTCTGGACTTTTGCTGTATCCAGACACCTCATCCTCCCACACAGTCTGGGAAGTCGAGGAAAGACTGTAGTTCAGTAGACAAGCCTGACGTTGTCATGTTGAACGAAGGAATCAGCTTTTTGAATAAGTGACTAACAAAATTGGAAGTAGTATTATTAAATACTAAATAATTGTTAGGACCATTTCCTTATCGGATAACCTTTTTTTTTAACTGATGATCTGTTTGATATCTCTTTGGTCTGATTTGAAGTGTTCAGATACTAAAAGGTAAATAAATTGCGGTCAACCGTGAGTGTAATCCTTTGTCAGTTAATATTAAAATCACTGCCTTTGTGTGAATAACTTACATGGTAATTATTCAGATGATTTTTGTCTAAGGAACTTTCTCATTCTGTCTGCCACACACTTACCACCGATCAAGGTAATAACCCTGAACTGCCGCAGTAAAAATTCCCCAGCTGTATAAATGGGTAAACAAAAGAAAATAGCTGCTTAGAGTACAAACCTGAGATTGTAATTGGCCTTCAACATGCTAAATGACTAAATGAAATCTGGTTCATGTCTATAAATATATTAAATTCAAAATAGAAAGTACACGCCAATGGAATATTTTAGGAAAATAAATTTAGTAAATGCATTTGTGATTTCTACTAATTAAACATGATGCAAATTATATGTAAGCTCCACTTGGTGTTTTGTATGGTTGTTATACTTAGTTTCCTGGCAGACAGGTTTACCGAAAGCGACTTAACACTTCTTGACTCGTTCTTGCTCGTTTTGTTTCATGCATTTTTTTCGAGTGACTCCTGGTAAGTACAGTATTACAACACCGGTGGGTGTGGGACTTTAATCGGCAACTTTGAGCTTAGAAACCCATTTTCTTTTTTTGGTCCGTGTTGTTATGGCGGCAGCTGTATAAATAACTTTGTTCTCTTTGCAAAGACAAGTAATAACAATTAAAGAGTAAGCAGTAATAATATAGCGATACGTGTATGAAGGACTTTTACTTTATTGTGCTGTAACGGTGACTTTGGGTCCGGGGTAGGGTGCAGGGAAGCTCAGGTCCCGCCGCCTACGGTCCCGCACTGTTGCGGCCCACAGGATGTGGCAGTGCGACAAGTGACCTGGAGTGCGAGGGCAGGCTGCTGACCCGGGGAGCAGCCCTAATAAGGCACGCAGCTGCGAAATAATGCACGGCATTGTGACCACGCCGGGCCGGGGGCCTCTGTCCCGGCCCGGCCCGTCCTGGCTCGGCGAACGGCACACGGGAACGGGGATCTCGAAGCTCTTTGTCACACACCCGCGTACACTGCTGAAAAAGCCACTTCGACTCTCACTGTTTTGTTAATCTCCTTGGTTATATTAAATTACCCAGGTGTACAGTTAGGTAATTCACTGTAACAGGGTTGTAAGTCGCTGTGGAGAAACGCATCACTTGGATAAATAACAATGAGAGGTTTTCCTTTGCGGCGTTTGTATTTGTTTTTATTCAGGTAGCTGAAGCGAATGACAGTATGAAGCTCCCTACAGTGATTTACCTATTTATACTGCTGGGTAGTTTTTACTGTGTTGCCAAACAGTAAGTACCTTGATCATGGTACCTGCCCTGAATTGCTGCAGTAAAAATTGCCCTGCTGTATAAATCCTACAACAGCAGGAGGTGGGATTCAAAGTTGGGCCCTTCAGGTCCGCATACGCCACCTGTCGCCGAGTACAAACGCGTGCGACAGGAAATGTTCTGTCTTAAGCGCACAATTTATTATCAGTTGACTGCTTTTTAAAATGTTTTCTCAGATTTTGTGAGCTCACGTGATGGGACTTTCTCGCCAACCCTACGAGTAAACGTTTAGTCGCGCGGCGGACGCTGAATGAAGCTGTCAAACTCGGGTTCATTCTGTGTTTCTGGCGAGATGAAATGCAGAGGAGGCGTCTCCCCTGCAGCGAGAGGCGTCCGGCCATCTTTGTGCCCAAAGACCTACTTAGCAGAGGATGTGGTAACTTCCTGTAGTGCGGTTGCTCAACTCAGCTCGGCGTTTTGAAACGGAGCATAAGAGAGGCCTGCAACGGCTTGTCACTGGCAGCAACTCCTTCAGTTGCAGCCTTTCGTTTCAGCACCCCTTAAGTCAGCCACGTTCGTGGCCAAGAACTTCTTACGCTTCAGTGAGAAATCTCCCCCAACCATCAAAGTTTGACGAATTTGCACTTAAGGAAACCTTCAGACAAGACCTGTGCATCAACCCATTGTAATGTTTAAGGGGTTAATATGAGGATTAACACCTTGTGCTTTATGGCAAGACACAGCTAAAGTCAACCATCTTGTTCAAGGTTTAAGAGTTTTCAACACGGCTGAATTTAATCAGTAAAGGAAAAGCGGATGCGAAAAAGCACTTTTGACACATTTTATGAGTAAACTAATCAGACAAGTATAGCATTGTTGGTGAAGTTCAGTCCTCTGCAGCATTACCGCGGTACAGCCCAGGTCACACTTTGGCCTGATGCTCTGCACCTGAGCTTCCCGGGTTTCGATTGGATTATATGAAAGAAAATCCCGTTTAGTTTTGGCCAAAGCAGGGGCTGGTTTAATTAAGAATAATCCTCATAAAAATTGCAAGCAGTTTCATATGACTCAGTGGAAAAGCGGTATCGGCAGAAGAGCCTTTATGAAACAGCTTCCAGAACTGTGTTGAAAGCGTAACAAATGTCTGTAAGTATCGACGCTTCGACGTCGTGCTGCGTTCGAGTGTTCGGTTTTGCGACGCAAGGTTTGCGTGGAAGCGCGTGCACATGTTTGGAAGGCTGGATTAGCACCAGCGAGGCTGAAACCAAGGACTGGGTGAGAGCAGCTAAGGCTGTCTGCTCGCACATCTTCACGACAGGAAGAACTGCGGTCGCCTGCTGTCAGCCTTCTGCTGCTGTCGGTGTCGAACAGTATGCTACAGGTTTTACCGAAGCAATGTCTCGGCTACACGTAGCTCTACAGCTAACAAAATGCCAACATGCCAGTTGATGGTGGTGGAATTCTAGTTCCAGTATTTTTCAAAATATTTGTCATAAATTTATTTGTTTGTTTGTATAAATGTATTTGTAATACCAAATAGCTGGATTTGGCACGATGGAAATAGTGCGATGGTTTGGCTGCTAAGGTGTTTCAGTGCGTATTCTTAACCCGTAGGAGTGTGTCCAGGCAGAAGGTGGTGTAGCCGTGAAAGGTTCTGCCTGAAGGACCCAGGTTTGAGTCCCACCACCTGCTGCTGTACCCTTGAACAAAGCAATTACCTCAATTGCTCCAGTTCAAAGTTACTTAGTTGTCTAAATAGCCAAATTGGAGAAAAGCATCAGCTAAGTGAGTATTAGGTTTTATTCCAGTTTGTTTCTTGCTCAGTTTACGTCTTCATTCTGTCTCAAAGTCGTGAGGTACGTCTGTACAGTATACGTGGTTTTATGTGAATTTTTGTTCCCGGTAGACAGTTGTAGCCGAACTGGTGTTTTAGAATTGCCCAGTGGAAACACATTTGCAGTTAGTAGAGTTCCACTTGATGCCAGTTCATACGGAACAAAATACGTGTAAACAAGCAACAAATAGGCGTACGGGGAAATGGTGCAGAAAAAATCAATACGTTTTCTAATGCAAATCTAGAAAACATTCAGAAAAGCGACACTGGTGTCAGGAATGGGATAAGTTGATGTTGAATCAAAAGTGGTCGACCTTGCTCTTAAAATGCAGACTACATTTAACTGAGGGCGTTGGGGCGGTTCTGGAACCCCGTGGGTCAGTGTAACCGATTACAGAATGTTTTATGTCAAAACCGAGTGCAGTGGTTGCTTTTCATGCTTCGCTTGTTTGGTGTTCAGCCCACAGGCTCAGGCATCTGCTCTGTTGCTTTTGTATTCTGCCTGTTGCTTTCCCAGCAGTTGCTTCCACAGGTTGGCAACGTTTGACACCAGGCACTGAGAGCGGCACGAACCCGTTACCCCTCCCAGTTGGCTGCTTGCAAGGAGTTAGTAGACGGACAGAGCAAAGCTTGAATAAGGCACTAAATTTATTATGCCTGGAAACAAGTGATTTAACTGCACTTTGACTGATTTTTGTGTCACCGTGACCCTGTTCAGATTAAGCAGCAGCTGAAAACAGTAGGACTGACCGGACTGTGTTAATAAAAGACTAGTTTACAAGATTACATCACTATGTGGTTTAATATCATGGGCACTGATGGTAATAATAACGTAGTTAATAATCTGGTACTGCTGTGGTCTGTGAGGGTTCACAAGGTACAAATGTCGTGTCTATTCCTGTCAGACCCCCAAAAATGCCTTCCTTACACACCAGAGTATGTTTCCATGTGTGAAGCTGCTGGGTTTAGACATTACCTTGCTGCACCACTTGGCAACCCTGCTAGAGGGTTTTGGGGTCTCCAGTTTGAGTAGTACCAGTGTGGTCACTGGTTCCTTTGTCCTGGTATTAATTTTTTTTTTTCTTTGTTACAGATCAGTGTGCGAGTTACCACAATGGATGCAGAGCTGGAGTTTGCTATCCAGCCCAACACAACAGGCAAACAGCTCTTTGATCAGGTGAGATCTTGGATTGTCATCCAGCACGTGCAGTAGGCGCCGTAGTGGTTTTAGCTGCTGGCTTGGACTCGATGTCACGAGGTTTAAATTCCACCACCTGGTTGACTTCAATTGAGCAAGGTATTCGATGCGGTAAAAACTACCCAGTTGTATCACTAGATTAATCGGTTTATGTAGCTCAATCTTGCAAGGCACTTCGGGGGGGGGTGTTATTTAAATAAATAAATGTAAACCAAATGAGCAGGATAGCGCCATTCAGAAGGTATGATTATTTGTACAACGTGCAGCACATACCGATACAAGCATGAAAACAATCACTTTAAAACACTTGACGTGGTCTGTATTTGGTCGACTGAGGTGGTGCAGCCACACTAAATATCTGAGACAGCCTGTCTGTAGTCTCTAAGCAGTTCAGTATGATGGTAATTGTTGGTAATCAATTAAGGAACTAATACAAAGCAGAGAACAACAATTTCGAGTTAATTTTGTGCCAGAAAGAAGCCGGAGAGTGAAAGTAGTGGGAAGAGGAATGGGAGCTTGGCCAGGAGGAGACAATGAGGCCTGCTGTGTTTGGAGCTTTCCCCTCCTCGGGTTGGCGAGCCTGTCTGTAATTCCCCTTCTGACTTGCCGACAACTGACCGGACTTTCCTCACGGCCTCCCCGGCCAGCTCGGAGTGCAAACAATAAAAGGCTTGTTTTGTTCTCAGACAGGGATGCTTTCTCTTCGGTGGGCCTCTCCTCTCTTCCCACTTCTGACGAGTGAAATCACCGCAGTTTTCGGTAACTTTACAGCGGGAGTGGCACCAGTTGCCAGTGGCTGGCCTGCCTCGTGCGCTCGACGACGGTGTGACCTTGCCTCTTTCATCACCGTCGTAAAGTACAGCTACATAAAAATACCCTCAAGGTTTACTTACGTTTCAAGCGTGCAATGAGATTGCAATTCTAACTTGATATTTTATCGTCATTTTATCATTGCGCTACATAAAACTGCGCATGCAGCCACTGTGCAGGTGTTTCCACTGCTCATAAATAAACAGTCAACTAGATAAATGCTTTATAATATCATGCGCAGCAAACCACGGCTGTGCCACTTTTGCCTGTTTATTAATGTTTGCTTTTGGCGAATGTCTACGACCAAACCTGCACAATATCTGCATTTTTTTGTGATGCTTATTCTAACGTAATGTGATATTCCAAAAAACTGAAATACTGAAATAACTATTTGTTGCTATTTCCCAACTGTAAAATGGTAGTAAAGCGGTGCCGGATGGAAATGGGGACTTTCGTGAATAGCAGATAAGTGTGGTTACTGTGGCTCGATGCCTGGCCTTGACTCTATCTGGACAATGACTCTAATGAAAAATTAATTAAATCAATTTCAAGAAAGTATGCCGAGCATTTCAAATAATCGTGTTGGGTCGAACATTTATTTGGAGTGAATTTTTTTGGGTTCCCGACTGTTTTGTATGTCGGAACGTGTAATTATGTGGTGAATGTTACCAAGTGCTCAGCAATTAGCAGAGGTCGGCACAGTTTGTTTTCCTAGTCTTACGATGTTTATCTATGGAAAAATTCCCTCACGACAGACAATCAGAGCAACCAAACCCCACGTTCCCTGCCCCCGTTGAGTGGAAAATGGATCTGCCCAGTCCGCACCTAAGATAAATGACGCAGGCCACGCTACGCGCTAGGCCGCATGCAGAAGGGAGCTCGGGTGCCTCCGCTAATAGAGAAGTATCCGCTTGTGCTCTTCTCCAGAGAACCGCAGGAGACATCGTCTTGTCTGTCACGCTGATCCTCACGAGGAGGGTTTACAGTGATGTTCTGGTTCCCACCCTGGAGGCCATTTAGCGTTTCCACAACGTGAGCGTCTCTTTCTCATCACCAAACCAAATCGGTTCATTCGGCCCTGTTGGCGCTGGCAAAAGAGGGAACGCTTTTGGAAGCGCACAATAGGCGTTGCCATGGTTCCCACCTACCCATCAGATTCTTGACACCACCTGCAGTGCCGGGGTGGGGGGGAATGCTGGGTAGGTAATAAGGGAATTTTTTCCGATTTTATCTGAACCAACTGCAAATCAGATAATGGTGATAAAATAAGGAGCGACAATGAACAGTTTGAAAGCAGCAGTTTTGCTGCTGCGTCCAGCTCAGCGGCGTGTTATATTTGGTGTTGCTAGACCAGGAGTCATTCTTGGCTCTTACAGTTAGGCCAGCCTTGCCTGCCATGAACAGATAAGATTGTTTTCTCATGAATGCTAAGAATTTGCCCTGCTCAGGGAGCAGGACCATCAAATTGTTTACCATATTGAAACGAAATTGATGTCTCAAAAAGTTTATGTGCACATTTACTTTTATGTATTTAGCCGATGCAAAGCAACTTAGCATGTTAAGCTACCGAAGGGGATTTACCCAGTTATGCAGCTGTGTAATTTTTACTGTATCTCACCTGTGTCTTGCTCAAGACAACAGGAGATGGAATGTGGGTCCTTCAGGTGCAGGGTGGTAGATTTGTATTTTTGTTAGCAGTAAGGTGGTGGCTATACACAGCGTCCTACCTGCCGTCCATTTGCAAAAATATTTTTGTTCTGAAATAGGTGTTTGAGACCTGTGGAAAATGTGCTGATCTGTATCAGCTGGAGCAGCAACTGAACTCTAAGCTGAGCCCAGAGGAAAGCATATGTTGCACACGCTTTGGGTTTGTCCGTCTCTTCTCCTCCTGGGACCTGCATTAATAATCGCATGAGGGCGTAGAAAATTCGATTATCAGATAGGCGCAAGTGTGTCTGACATTCAGGCTATGAAATCCTTTTTTAATGAATTCAGCATATCTAAAACAGATCTAGGCACTGTGCGGCTAACTTTCTCTACGGACAAGGGAAGCGTTTTGAAAAAACGTTTTTCTAAGGGTAAGCTGGAAGCTTCTGGGGACTATGTAATATGAAAACAAGCTCAGACCATAGAGGGACATTTCCAAAGTTTTGAAGGATCCAAGAGCATTTTCGCAGTCCAGCGAGTGTTTGTTAAAGAAATAATACTCTGACTTTGCCCAGGGGAACTCTTGCTATTCTCGAGTATTTTTGCCCACCATATCCATTAAGAGTCACTGAGCATAAACAGAAGTACATGTAACACAGCATTTAAACCTTATAATGCTGTATATAACTAATTATTATTTGTAATCTGTTATGCATAAAGTTGCTGTATATAAATAACTTGAATCACTGACAGTAATGCAGTCATTTAAAAAAAACTTGTCAGCTCAGCTAGTGGCTAGTGACATGTAACATAAAGATGAACAGAAGTGTTTCTCACCTTTGCCGGCGGGTGTTTAGTTTTTCCGCAGTTTCAATAGATTCTGTGCTGATTTTGCGGCAGATGTTTTATTTAGTGTTCGTAACAGGCTGAGATAAATCGTGAACACACTGTTCTAAGACAACTGCTGTAGGTTTCCAGTGAAGGAGGGGGAGGCGATGATATTGATGAGCATTGCAGTCCTGTATTTTTCCAGGGAAGACGTGTGTCATTTCCTGCTATACTTCCAGGCAAAAAGAGGGATAAAGGTGATATGATGATAACCCTTTTTCCAGAAAAACCTTCCAGTAACCTTTGTGGTGACTGGCACAGAGTTATCTGTTAAGGCCATGATACTCACACTATGATAATTTTGACTACACCCATGATGGAAGACAAAGGGGGACCAGTCTCCCGCACACTGGAACGCCCTGCATTAGTTAGAGTCTTTATTTTCCTCTTCATCCACGTACATCAGGCTCCTGTCTCCCCCCCCGTTAGAAAAACATTAATTTTAACTTTCTGTATACTTAAACTATACTGACCATTTTATACACTCACACACTCAACTCAAGGCTACCGTGGTCCAGAGCCTGTCCAGAAAGCTCAGGGCGCCAGGCTTGTCAGGACCCACAGTCCATCTGAAGTTTGTGTATAAATGTAAACTGAGATGCTTATATTCTGTTAATCTTTTAAATAGCTGATGTCCTTTTCCTGTTATTAATTATAGATAATAGCAGGTATTGACATCTACTATTAGAATGTCTTTTTTATGCTGCTATAAAGTGCAGAGGTGAATTGGGAGATAACGTGTGTTTGTGTGTGTGTGTGTGTGTGTGTGTGTGTGTGTGTGTGTGTGTGTGTGTGTGTGTGTGTGTGTATTTGTCAGACTGGCTTCCTGATCTCCATGAGTAAGTCAAAAATGGAATGAAAGCAAGATCACTCATTCATCTAGTGAATGTGCCAGCTGGGTCGAGGCGCAAAAATTGCATAGTGAGGTCCAGTCAGAACAAAACCTGCGTCCAGCAAGGTTCTTGGACCAGACAGGGACATCGCTTTAAATGCCATAGATACCGCCGGTGAAACCCCATCCCTGACAGCCACGAACCACTTAAAACTAGGATCTTAACAGTCACCGTTGCGAAACCTTTGAGAAGAAGCAGGCAACTGAGTTTCTGTTGGAGTTTGCATAAAAATAGCTTGTAAACATGAACAAGTGTTCACAGCACAGTTTTTAAATGGAACTTATTTATTTTCATAGTTGACAATGTTTTGGACCATTTTCAGGATTTTCCCTGTATACTCGGCGCATTTACCGTAGTGTGTTGACACCTTTCTGTGATTTGAGAACTTGTCGGTAGTGTTAGACTCGGTGCCAAGTATTAGAGTTTAAAAGAATTAGTAGAAAATGACTTGGAACAGTGCAGCCTGTATTAAAAGATGAGCTTCGGGTTTTTATATTCGAGCCGAGGAGCTCTGAGTAGAACATCTCCAGCAGTGCGGGGGTCGTACGTCATGTGTCAGAGGGTCCATTCAGACCTGTAATCGGCAAACCAGAGACTAATGACTGGAGGTCGTCGAATTAGGGCTCAGATTTGGACGTAATGACAAGGGAGAAGCTATGGGACACCAGCTACAACACAGGTAGGTGGGGAGATAGAGACCAAGACATAATAATTGAAAAGTTACACCCAGCCCAGAGCTACGTGTTTATGTGTTTCCATACCTTGACTCGTATATTTATAAAGAGACACGTTTACCCGTGTTGAGGAGATATTAAAATGTTTTAGTGCCATAGTTCAGTGCTACAGTTACTGAATGAATTTTAGGCTAAAATGGCTGAAGCGACAATTACCTGCACTAGATTAGATTGTTCAGGTAGTTGGATTTGTGTAAAACTCAGTGCACAAATGTCTGCAAAACTTGTTTTGTTGGTTGATATTGTGGAAATAAATTGTTTTAACGTGCATTCGAAGCGGAGGTGCACGTAATCTGGTGGGTCAGTTTGCTGCGAAAGCAAACTTTGACCAGTTTCTGAACAAACAAGTAATCACTTTTTGACATTTAACAGAATAAGATGGTGACAATGATAATAGCGATGACTGGTGAAAGTAAACTTTTCCATCACGTAAAGTCGAATTCTATCATTTCTTTTAAGCTTCAGGCACACGGACTGCATGCCTATCATTTTCGATTAAATAAGTAGGCAAGCTTCTGTGGAAAATAATAAATAACAGGTCTCGCTCCGAAATGAAAGCCAGATGTGTTTAAGGGGGGTGATTTCTAGCTTCTGCTCCCGTAGGTGGTGAAGACCATTGGGCTGCGAGAGGTCTGGTTCTTCGGACTGCAGTACCAGGACACCAAAGGGTTCTCCACTTGGCTCAAACTGAATAAAAAGGTAATGAAGTTCAGTAATTCCACTAATGAAAAGAATGACATGCATCAGGGCCAGGAAATGGCCTCTTTCCTTTGTTAAGTTTGCTTAGTAGACGCATATCTAGAGCATATTCTCTTCTCTTCTGTTCTGTACAGTGTCACGCTGCTCAGGAGAGACTCTTCTGCGCTTTTATATACAATTCCTCCTCGCGTGGCTTTTCTCTTCAGGGGGCCAGGCTTTCCAGTGTATCAAACACGTGATTGTTAAGAATGATTTTAGCGCTGGTTTACATGTAATAAAAAGTAGTAACTTTTTTCTCATGAGTTTAAAAGTCAGTGATTATTTAGAGCTTTGGTGTTTTTTTTATTTTTAGAAAAAGTGAGCATCCTGCCACCAGTGAGAAAAGTCCGTTTTAATAAGAGGGAGGAAGTTATGACAGTTCTTTCCAGTATTGCATTTCCAAAAAAAAAGTATTTTCATGTTATGTACTGAAAATCGAGTGCTTCACATAGATATTTAAGTTCAGGGTCAATTTGTCTACCATTTTATTGTATTAATTCAACCAGTGAAGAAAATATTTAAGAAATACTGTTTTTTATTTTTTTTCTCTGGGCATTCCAGTATCCTGTCACCACAGGTCCAGTTATTTGCAGACGTGTTGTACATCTGCTATTTCAGCAATGAATTGTATCTCAGTCCAAATAGTAAATGTGACTTCCAACAGCCCATTCTAAGGTGACCACTTTTCTTCTGGGTCTTCAGGTGACAGCTCAAGATGTACGCAAGGAGAGCCCTCTTCTCTTCAAGTTCCGGGCCAAGTTCTACCCCGAAGATGTGTCGGAGGAGCTGATCCAGGAGGCCACGCAGAGGCTCTTCTTCCTGCAGGTGAAGGAGGCAATCCTCAACGACGACATCTACTGCCCGCCCGAGACCGCTGTGCTGCTGGCCTCTTACGCTGTGCAGGCCAAATATGGGGACTACAACAAGGAAGCGCACACACCCGGATACCTGTCCAACGACAAGATACTCCCCCAGAGGTAAACCTCCCGTAAAAATAATGACTTACAAAAGCAATTTTAAAACAGTTTTTCAGCATCCAGTGCTACATGTCATGGTTGTCTCTGTAAATGAATATGTTCCACTTGTCAGATCATTGTAGGAATATTAACCTTATGATGGAGAAGGTCCAGCTGCTCTTTTTTGGCTGCTGCTCCTCAGTAAATTCTTAGCTGTTTCAGAAGAAAATTAGTGGGAATAGCTGGATATTTGTTGAGGCTAAAAAGTGCACTCCGCTAAAAAAGCCAGTTTTAGTCGGTAAGAGATGAAAATAAATGAATTTGCATGTGTCCAAGTATCTTACCGTGTAATGTTGTGCCCTTCAGAGTCTTGGAACAGCACAAGTTCACTAAGGAGCAATGGGAAGAGAGGATCCAGGTGTGGCACGAGGAGCACAAGGGGATGCTCAGGTAAGTCATGCGGACACAGTTGCGCCCTCATGTGACGAATCGGTTAGAAGACTGACTGTTCTTATCGTTTCCCACACTTGTCATTCACATCTGCCTCTTAACTTGTCATCTCCCACTCCTTCACACCTGTCTGTCTCTCACACGAGCGCCTCTTCTCGTCTCCGTCTTACTTCCTTAGCCCTCTCAGTCATCGCGCCCATGACGTACATTTGGTCAACAGCCGGTGCCTAGCTGATGTTTGTGGAGATGACATTTTTATTTTCAGGAATTTTAAGTGGAAATTCATGTTGACGGAGGTCAGAGCTGATAAAAGTTTTTAAATGAGTCTTATGATGTAACATTTATGCGTTATAACTATACTAAAGACAAAACAATTTGTAATTATAGCTTTTACTGATAACTTTACAGACAAGTTTATGAACAAACTAAGATACTTCCGGTCCCAGTTAGGAGCCAGTACATAGCAAGAAGGCGTAAAACTACATATTTAATCCAGTTTATACTCTTTTCGACAGCATAACCTGTAGTTATTGTATTGAGTACTTGAGAAGGTGTGTGGAGCAGCTGGTTACTGCATTTGACTACATAGTGATTTCTTTCTTGTCTTAGAGAGGATTCCATGATGGAGTACCTGAAGATTGCCCAGGACCTCGAGATGTATGGCGTGAATTACTTCAGCATCAAGAACAAGAAAGGCTCGGAGCTGTGGCTGGGAGTGGACGCTCTTGGACTCAACATTTACAAGCAGGAGGACAAGTAAGCCGAAGCGATGGGTCGCGCTGGCTTCTCTCCTCACCCGCGTGACCAGCGTGTGTGGGCACCGTAACTGGGTGATGTCTGGTGTTCACACACACATTCGCAGGGCAGTCTAGATATACAGCCATTGCTTTTTAGAGTTCATAATCCATAGTGTAAAACACAAGGTTTTTAAGTAAAACGATACACACGTGGGACTTTCCTGTAACCCCCCCCGGAGCACGTGAGCCACTGACCCTCGTTGGTCTGTTAATAGAATGACACCAACGATTGGATTCCCCTGGAGCGAAATCAGAAATATCTCCTTCAACGACAAGAAATTTGTCATCAAACCAATTGACAAGAAAGCACCGGTTAGTATCTTCACTCTTTTTCACTTAGTACTTTTTAAGGTGAAAAGATTTATTGCCGTTATTGACCGTTGTAGTTGCACAAGCTTAATGATTTTTGTTTTACTTTTATTTTCACATTTTTTTGCTAAAATATTCCCGAAGTGTTACACGCCTATGTACGGTGTAAGTTTATAAATGGCGGTAATGTTTTTTTAGTAAATGTTTTGCTTACGTGTACACAAACGCCCCGACGTGACTCTACTGTCGATTCCGGGTTTCGAGACACGCGATACACGTTCAACCCGTGTGTGTTTCAGGACTTTGTGTTCTACGCCCCACGCTTGCGCATCAACAAGCGCATCCTGGCGCTGTGCATGGGCAACCATGAGCTGTACATGCGGCGCCGCAAGCCGGACACCATCGAGGTGCAGCAGATGAAAGCCCAGGCCCGCGAGGAGAAGAACCACAAGAAAATGGAGAGGTCAGCAGGCAGCCTTCTGTAGTCTTTATGATACACGCTCTGGTCGCCTGCCGTATTCTCGGCTTTCTCGGGCCAGCTGGTGGTGTCGTGGTTAGAGCTGCGGCTCTGAAACCCAGAGACTTGGGTTTGAATCCCCTCCTTGATCCAGGTGCCTTTTCTGAGTTGCTATAGTAAATTACAGTGCTGTATACACAGCCAAATAATTAAATAGCATAAAATACAGTTGTAAATTGGCTTTATCAGCCGTGTCAGCTCGAGGGAACCCGGCAGTGAAGTGGTTTGAGCTCCGGGCTTCGGATTTAAGAAACGTATTTCTGA
Organism: Arapaima gigas; assembly: GCA_900497675.1. Classification (NCBI taxonomy): domain Eukaryota; kingdom Metazoa; phylum Chordata; class Actinopteri; order Osteoglossiformes; family Osteoglossidae; genus Arapaima; species Arapaima gigas. Next base: position 524,970 of record UFQX01000246.1, read on the forward strand.
AGCTCTCCTTCTGATGCAGTGAAGTATTTACCCTGAATTCACGCAGTAAAAGTTACCCAGCTGTATCGGTCATTTTAAGAAGCATAACATTTTATTCTGGTTTGGAGATAAATGTCAACTAAATAATTATATGTGAAGTTAATAATAGCAAATAGTTGTTGCATCTTTACACCTGATTATAAAATATCGGTTTAACTCTTGAGGGGAAATCAAATTTTGTGCAGCATACATCCTGCCCGGCCCAAACAATAATAAGCATAATGTACAGTAAAACATACATTGTGAACAGATATGGGAACAAGAGTTATTTTTACATTTTTTGAGATGAGTCCTTTGAACTTCACCTGCTCAGGTTTGCATTGTGTGTTTTGCGGCTGAAGCGGGCCAGACAATTGCCGGAAGTTGTCCTCGTATTTGGTTTATTTCTCTGTTTATGGATTGCTTCCCCTGCAACAGGGCACTGCTGGAGAATGAGAAGAAGAAGCGCGAGATGGCCGAGAAGGAGAAGGAGAAGATTGAGAAGGAGAAAGAAGAGCTCATGGAGAGGCTGAGGCAGATTGAGGAGCAGACGAAAAAAGCCCAGCAAGGTCAGGCGCGGCCCATGAAACGATACTTAAACACACTGAAATATAAATGCAAAACTCCACGTTGTTACCCTGACATGCAGCCTTCAGGCCATCTGGATTTGTTTCCAGATCCCCTTGAAGTTGTACATTTATGGATTTTTTTTTTCTGAACGAAGATACAGGGTAGGGGCCTTCTGACACTCCCTAAGCACTTAACCAGATAAACTGGAATATTTTTTTTATCCAAACTATTAGTCTTCCTGACAGGTGTGCACAGCATCCCTCTTTCTTTTATTTCTTGTTTATAATATGTGATGTAGGAGCACAATATTGGTCAGACTGGCCCATCTATTTGGTCCATGCAGTGAAATCTAAGCAAACAACCACGTTTCCTCTTAGAAACCGAGAAGTTTAGAGCTTAGTTTTAAGTATTACATGATGAATGTGTGTGTGTGTGTGTGTGTGTGTGTGTGTGTGTGTGTGTAGAGCTCGAGGAGCAGACGAAACGGGCTCTGGAGCTGGAGCAGGAGCGCAAGCGCGCCCAGGAGGAGGCAGAGCGGCTGGAGAAGGAACGCCGCCAAGCAGAGGAGGCCCGGCTGAGCCTGCTGCAGCAGTCCGAGAACCAGATGAAGAACCAGGAGCACCTGGTGTGTGTGTGTGAACTGTGGCCATAAAGCTGAGTGGCCATGTTTATGGTCAAATTTTACTCCCACTCACAGGATCTTCTGAGATGAAAATTTTGCCTCTTTAGCCCAGCAGGTTACACAGCTGCTATCAACGTTGGCTTATCGCTAGTAGTGAGGATCTTGCTGTTGAACCTTGAACAAATGTAACAGTTTTGCTTTGTGAAAATATTCATGTGCGAACTGATAAAGTATAAAGGCATCAAAAATGCATACAGATAAAAATAAATAATGCAAGGGCAGTATGCAGTGTGTAATGGGAAAAGTGTTAGCACGTAACGCCACTCTTTGGCTCGGAGGTGACAGTGTTGCAATTCTTTAATGGAAGTACTTTTTAAATTTAAAACAGGCCACTGAACTGGCTGAGCTGACTTCGAAGATCTCCCTCCTGGAGGATGCCAAGAAGAAGAAGGAGGAGGAGGCCATGGAATGGCAACAAAAGGTGGGAACAGAATCAGAGCTGTGCCTTTGTAGTATTATTATTATTGTTGTTTTATTTTTAACAGCAGCAACAACACCTTGGTCTTCTAACTTAACAGAATGAAGAAGGTCTCAAATGGAGGCGCTATAAGAACATAGAAAGGTAGTAATATGTAAAGAACAAAAATGAAAGAAAACTGTAAGGTGTTAAATGAAAGTAAGAGGGTAACGTGGAACATACACGTGCTCCATATCCACCTGGGTTGGTGACATTAGACACCAGATGAACAGAAGTGCCTTATGGTCGTGCGGGTGGTGTTTGGAGTCACTGTCGAGGTGGCTGTAGATGTAAACGGTAAAGAACGGGGCCTCGGACTCGACTTTGAACGTCCACGTCAAGGGCAAGGAGTGCGATCTGCTTGAAACTGGGGTTTGAATCCATGTTCCTGCTCAAGTAGACTTGATCAACCAGGGGAAGTTATGGTCTAAGATGCACGTGAACAATAAGGCCCTGTTCCCTGAGACTCCCAACATACACAGTTTGGTTCAGAAGGTGATTTTTTTTTTTTTTTTTTTTTTTTTTTTTTTTTT
>UFQX01000246.1:527296-598212 GCA_900497675.1 Arapaima gigas
TTTTTTTTTTTTTTTTTTTTTTTTTTTTTTTTTTGGTGAGAGAGATGGAAGCTGGCGGAATAGTCTTAAGATATTAGTAGGTAGGTTACACGGTTGTACAGTTTATTTTGACGGGTACATTTAAATTCAGTGTTCTCTGTTGCCAAACTTCAGAAATATGGACCACATCCCTCTCATTCTAATACAGCGGATTCATGTGGTTAAGACTGAACTTCTGCTCCAAACGCAGCAGTACTTTTTTGCAGGACCCACAACGTCTTGTCTTCCCTGGAGGTCTGTAGAGCCTCGAGGGAACCGTGAATCATCAAGACGGTGTGTTTCAGCAGAGCTTTCACATGTGGGGAAATCCTGTTTAAATGCCGGGAAGCTGCACCGATCAGTTCCCGTATTTCAGCGTTTTTGGGAATAGAACCCAACATGGAATTTCCCACTTGTCTCGACAGGCGTGTGGAAACCTGTGCCACAGTATAGCAGGATTTATGGAAAGGATTTGTGACTGATCATGTAGAATATGAACGGGTAGCTCAGCTCTGCAGCCTTTCAGTTTAGGCAGGACGCCGGCTGCTCAGCTTACAGGCGCAATTCGGACTGGAAGGCTGTTCCTAACGTGATTTCTTTCGTAAATCTAACAATTCAACTGATCTGAAGATTGAAACTGAATTGTTAGATTTGTGAAAGAAAATTGTTGAAGCTGTATAATAGAGATGTCCATTGATTTACACTGAGCGTTAGAATTGAGTGAAAAAGTCAGGGTAAATCTGTAAAAAAAAAAAAAAAAATTCTTTTAATGTTTTTATCTACTTCAAACTATTTTACAATTAAAAGGAATTCAATTTTACAGTAAAACATAAGTTTTGTTCTAATTGTTGTGTTGGTGGGGTGTCTAAATGCAGGTTACACCCGCTCTGCAACAGATAATTTTAGAAACTTGATTTTTTTCATTTATCTTTACATTTTTAACTTGGGTTTGAAAGACTGGCCATTCAGGACAGTGCAAATTGTATTGTGTGCAAATTTAATAAGATTAGTCATTTTTGTGCAAATGTAGTTTTCTCACCGCTCTGCAGCCTTGGGCCGTGCGGTGCTCAGATGTTTTGTTTCTTGACCTGTTGCAACTGAGAGATGATTACTAGTACACAGTTTTTAGGAGGACTCCCGCTACTCCACATTCACAGGGATTGAATCTGAATTTTGTGTGAATCCCCAGAGCTGAATGTTGCGAGACCAGAACCACAGGTCTTCTTCATACCTACACTTTTGCTTGTGTAGTGTTAAGATTTCAGCCTCCATTGCCCCATGTTTGCCTGTTTCGCCTACTGTAATCTCATAGTCACGTCCCCGCCTTCAGTCACCTAGAATTCATTTGCATTGTTTTGTTTTTTTTTTGTTTTATCATTTTTAAGGTTTTTTTGCATTAAATGCAGACTTTTTATAAAAATTGGGTATCAGGTAATGTACAGTACTGTGCAAAAGTGTTAGACGTGCAACTTGAATGTGTGTTGAGAAGTACAGGTAGAGTCTTAGTCTTAGAGACTTTCTTTCTTTATATATATATATATATATATATATATATATATATATTCATATATACACACACACACACACACACACACACACACACACACACACATTACTGTGCAAAAGTGTTAGGCATGCAACTTCACTGTCTGTTGAGAAGTACAGGTAGATTCTTATCTACCATCAGGGAGGTTTCTGGTTGGTCCCAAATTCATTCTGCAGCCTGAGAATGATCTCAAACACGCAATCTCAGTCATACACAACTATCTTCAGCAACAGACGGCCTGGTCCCCACAGAACCCTCATTTCAACATGATCAAGTCAGTCTGGGAGGACATGCAGAGACAGTCAAAGTGTGCAGAAGAACTGTGGCCAGTTTGGAAGAACCTACCAACCTCTACCTTAAATTGCATGCAAGTTTGCATAAGAGAATTGATGGTGTTTTAAAGGCAAAGGGTGGTCCCACCAAATATTGATCTGACTGAGGTTTTTTTGTCTACTGCGCTTTTTACAAGGTTTATTGGTTAATAAGTATTCATGGCATTATTTCTGGAACCATCCTCGCTTTATAGCGTTTTTCCCACAGGAGCCTAAGAGTTTTGCGCAGTACTGGATGTATCATTTGTTTGTGAGTGTTTAAGTGTACGATACATAATCGCTGCAATAGAGCTGTACAGGTGCAAGTAGACAGACAAGCACACAGACTGTACTGTACAGTCATCGCTGAAAAAAATTGCCTGATATGCCTGATAAATTGTTGATATATTCACATAATTGTAAAGGAATTTGGTTTTTTTTATTTTGCATAAACGAGTGTCAGTTTTGGTGCTCGAAAACATAAAAATTTTTACCATTGGAAGTAATGGAAGTTAAGTGTTGGATTGATGAGAATCCACTTCACGAAGGTCTTTTTTTTCCCAGGGAACAAATGAATAACTTTAATAAGGTGCTGAAAAAGTGTCATGTTCACTTGATACGTTCTAATGTCATATGCGTTTTCCCCACTTTTCTGTTTTGGCAGGCAACCACGGTGCAGGAGGACCTGGAGAAGACCAAGGAGGAGCTGAAGAACAAGGTGCTGTCCGCCCACATGCAGGAGCCGGTTCACGCCGAGAACGAGCACGATGAGAACGACGAGAGCAGCGCCGAGGCCAGCGCCGAGCTCACGTCCGCCGCCACCTACAAGGACCGCAGTGAGGAGGAGCGCATGACCGAGGCGGAGAAGAATGAGCGCGTCCAGAAGCACCTGATGGTCAGTCACGTCACCGACTACAGCAGCCGTTCTGCAGCGTAGCGCGTTGCCAAGTGCCCGGTCTTACATGTTCTGCACGTCTTACTCCCCCGTACAGGCCCTCAGCTCAGAGCTGGCCAACGCCCGGGATGAGAGCAAGAAGACGCAGAACGACATCATCCACGCAGAGAATGTGCGGGCGGGTCGGGACAAGTACAAGACCTTGCGGCAGATCCGGTCGGGGAACACCAAGCAGCGCATCGATGAGTTTGAGTGCATGTGATGCTCTTGTGCCGGTGGTGTTGCTGGAACCACTACAGGGGAGCCCCCTTTGGCCTATTCCACTTCACTGCAAACCTGCCTTAACCGAGCTACTGTGCCTTCTCCAGAATCCGCTAAGGGTAGCAAATTAAAGACAAAACGCAGCATGAATGTAATTTCCAGAATAGAACACAATGGCAAAAGTACGGGGCGTTTTTCTGACGCAGAATTAAATACGGCACCTGCTGCTACGGACACGTTCCTAGGGTTCAGCTTATCCTTCCTAGTCAGCTCTTTTTCTGGTTTTCTCTGTTTCCTGCAGACATCTGTCAGTAAACATCTGCCTCGAATGGGGGTCCTTTTCACACTTTTTACTTTGGGAACAATGATCCCTTTGCCAGAGTAATTTTAAGAAATCCATATGTATTTGCCAGTATTATAAATACTTTAGTCGATGCAGATTATTTGCCTTTCTGAAGTATTTGTATAGTTTTTGTTTTTTTTTTTTTGCTTTAAATGGTTGTTGTTATACTACTAATTACAGGATCAACAAAAAGACCTTAAAAGTATTTGATCGATTCTGTGTCAGTAGTTACCTGTTATATACAGAAAATGCCATTGGGAACAGTTAAAATCTCGAGTCAGAAGGGGCTTTATTCCAGTATTAAAATTCACTCTGGGTGAAGGGGCAACGCAAACTAGTTTTCTTTTTCACTTTTCTAGAATGTATCGGCTGTTTGACCGTAGCTACAGTGCTAAAACTAAAGAGCAGGTTTGTTTGTTTTTTGGATGGCCCTCCGCTGTTAGTAATTTCAGTGAATGGGTGAAAATATCTAATTATAATACTTAGTTTTTACTGTTTTCAAGTTTTAATTTTAAGCTTTCAAACACAAGCAAGCAGAATTGTGTCAGCGCAAGACTTTTTTTTTTTTTTTTTCTTTTTAGTCTTTCAAGCAAATTATTTGCAATTGTTTCTCAAGAGTCAGTGTTAGAATCTTTTAGGGGGAAAATGTCAAAAAAAAGAGGCCACTTTTCCCTTATTATGAGATACATATTTCAGAATGATTTGTATTTTCTTGTATTCTAAGTATATCTACTACCAGTAGCAATGCATAGTAGAAGCTACTTAGAAGTTTCTTTCTTTATGTAACAGGTATTTGCTAGATCTGTCGTCTGAGGCAGTTCCAGGCGCCCTTGTTTCAAGGCACGTTTTATAACGCGGGCCTCAACCTCAACACGAAGGCTTGGCGCAGTATCACGGGGGCATCTTTACACCCTAACCGTGTAGGCAGGGTCCGATATTCACAGAACAGACGCACACAGTTCCTATTCCGCCGCGTGTGGATACAGGCCGGCTGTTCTGCAGCACCGTAGTACAGTCCTGCTGCGTTTGAGGTATTTATTCTCCTGTATCATAGAATCATAGAGCTTCTGTTCTTTTTTATATACAACCATCGCACCCTACTGAGCAAAATCAAAGGAACTGAAGTCATACAAAAAAAGCCAACTGTTAACATGAAAGAGAATAGCAAACCGATTAGATGTTCTTTTGCCTCAACACCATCGCAGGATTGTTCATCCACAGTGTGGAAGTTGTCAAAATCTTTTCACATCTTTGCTGTATCTGAGGATTGGGTTTGGTACACGGCAGGACTGACCCCAGTCCTCAGGCGAATTGAGTCGAAAAACCCCAGTTTCACAAAACACCCCTTTATTGTCACCTAAAAAGCAGAAGTGCATTGTGATCGTCGGAAGAAACATGGATTTATAACTGCTGTAAGAGTTGTCTAGGTGTTTTGAAAATTGGATGTCAGGAAGACATTCAGAGGGATGCAGCAGAGACATGATCTCTCTGCAAAAAAAATAGTTGGCTGCTTGATTTTTTTTTCATTTTTCCTGTCAATAAAACAAATAAAACATCACCTGTTGAACGGTCAGTTTTGTCCAGTTTAATGACAGCTTTGCAGCTCTGGCGACTGGTGAGGTGTGTGCTGAAAGTGTGTTGTAGGTGTGTGCTGTAGGTGTGTGTACCTGCACCAACCAGCAAGTGGGATTCGACACAGTGAACGTGGACGTTGTAGTCGGAAACAATTTGCAGTTCCATACACGGACACTAGAGGTCGATGTGGGACCTCTGTACAAACCTGCTTCCTCGCACCGAGGCCGGTTATGTAAAGAATTCTGTAATCATATACAAAATTCAACACAACCGCCTTCTGTTCGATAAGCTTATTTTGCTGTTTTTTGTTTGAATAGCTAAGGGTTCCACCGAACGAGGCTCCCTGTTCCGCAGGATCTCAGGAAAAGGGTTTCATACGTCTTCACTGTGTGGTTTTGTTAGTTTTGGCTCCAGCAGAAACTAAATAACTTGAGCGGATTGATTGGTTTTTAATGGCTAAAACCATGTTTGCGTTTCTGTCCTGAGGAGCACAGGACATGAGTTTTCTGTCCTGATGAGGGATTTTTTTTCTTCTGCCCAACTTCTTGTTTTAAGTGCAACGCGAGGAGCTGCTGACAGCTGCCGTCAGGGCAACACGTCATCGTTGGAGAACCACAAAATACTCTATTTAATAAGCTGGCGCAGCATCTGTCTGTCTGTCTGTCTGACCCTCCATCCACCGTTGGCAACCGAATGTCTGGTGCAGGGTCACCCTGGGCTGCGTTGTGTCCTAGAAGCATGGGGTTTGAAACAGTGTACACCCTGACTGGGACCAAAGTCTATCACACACACACACACCTGCTGCACAATTCGGTCACCGTCGCCTGAAATCTGTGTTTGGACTGTAGCAGGTGTTGGATTCAAGTATTGCTGATGGGGACTCCCGGCTCTTTGGAGACGACGATGGTTGTGGTGTTTCCCGCACAGTTGTTCTTCCCAGATGTTGCCTTCTGCTTTGAATCTGCAAGTCTCAAGAACAGCTCAGCCACACAGGTCTCACCGCAGGTGCCCCGTCTTACACCCCCACCCCACAACCGTGCAGCCGACCTCTACGACCTTCAGCTTCCGAAAGTGCAGAATGGTAAAAGCACAGCGTGGGTGTAAGAGCACAGGTATCACCCTGCTTAGGAAGCTTGAGGCGAAATCTTGTAAGCTGGAGTCTTAGTTACCGGTACGGCACAAACTGGAAATGCCCCCCATGCTTGGCTCGTGCCCCTTGTAACAAAAAAACAAAAAATCAGCCTCGCTTGGCCGTGACTTGATCAAACACATCTGGGACACCTTGAGGGACACCTGTGTATATATATCAGAGTGCAAAAGAATGGTCAGTGAAGAAGAGAAGATAAAGAATTAAGGAGAAACTATTTAAGGGTTATATTATTGATGTCGTCGTTTTTGAGATTATTAGCAAAATTATTTTACCCACACAGGTAACCGGGCCGCTGATGCAACGCTGGTTCAGGAACACCGGCGTCACCACAGAGGCCTGTTGACACGCGAGATCAGAGCTGACTTTGGGCCCGAAGCCCATCGGTGATGCTGTCGTTTAACGTCCCACGGTCGATACGAGCGACGTCAGTCGAACGCCCCCTTCAGCCGAGTGTGAAGCACAGAAAGTTTTATTGGCTGGATCGCGCGGGTAAATCAGAATATTTCCCACATTCGTTTGATTCAACAATGACTATTAGGCCTCTTCACGAATCATCACAAGCGATGGCTGCCAAGAAGACCCCGCCGTGCCGCACGATGACGTCTGGACAAACCCACAGGGATGCTGGGGTGTGATGGTACACGCCGATGTGACGTTATTGTGATAACCTTACACTGCGAGCGGAGGCGAGGGTCTCCGGGGTTATCGGCCGCCACGTCGCTGGCAGCTGCAAACACACGTTTTGTCCTTCAAGCCCCCCTGCATCCGCCGGGAACCGGTCGCCTGTGTGATGTTTCAGGGTCGCAACCGCATGCTTGACGTCGGACGGTCGGTCACCCTGGCTGTTTGAATCCCTCCCAAAAGCAGTTGAAGGACTTGGTTTTGGGACATTTGAGTTTGTCTCTGAAACGGCGTTTTAGATGTTTCTACACATCACCTAATGAAATTAATGTCCGTATAATTTGGTTTCCACACGCAGTGTGTTACTCCCATTTGATAGAATTGTTAGGCGCATCTGTTAGATGAATTATATTAATATAATATTTATATTTAACAATGAAATGCAATAATTGAATATGATGGTTTAACTTATTATTTACAATGTCTGGCATGTGGAAGATGGGTTGGCAGACCTTGACCATGAGGAGCAACTACAGTCCATGAATACAGGGCCTTCACACAAGGTTTTGAAAACAACCAACAGCTCTTTTCTTTTGCTCGGAAAAAATTGGGCCTTAAATGTAGAAATGTCTGATGTTTTGCAAGCCAAGCATTCGATCTCACGGTACTTTGCTCAGAATTGATTTATTGCCGTGGGCTTTGCTGCAGGAGCGCTGGGGCCTCCCTACACCTGGGCTGTGCAGTTCAGCGCGGGTTTGAATCCAGCTCAGTCCGTGTGGCGTTTTCACGCTTTCCCCGTGTTCTGCCGGGTGCTCCGGTTTCCTCCCACAGTCCAAAGAGTCATTTCTAGACTGCTGGTGATTCATTCACGGTCCGGCCAACTTCACACACTGTGCTTCCTGTCACCCCACCGCACCAGAACCCTGCACTGGGCAAGCAGTGATTGATTTATTTACTTTTCTTTATACTGCGGTCTATTTCAACATCAGGTAGATCTCAGAAAAATTGGTAACGTTTAAGCCGCACCAGAAATACCTGAAATATTTATTTTGCGTGAAGCTGGTACTTGGTATTCTTGTACTTATAATGTGTTACCAGTTGGGTGTGTGGATGACAAACAGTGCAGATGATCTGATACCTGTGATCTGTTAGCAGGAGCTTTCGGGAACAGACACACCAGCCACCCGGATCTCTCAGGGGTCACCAGGGCTTCTCAGGAACCGCTGTGTTTCTTCCCGGTCGGTGTCTGCAGTTACATATGTCAGTATCAACGTGTGGAAGATTCTGTGTTTTTCCACCGTGAGACAGGCTACCTGAGTCTCGATATGAGCTGATGTTAAAACACGTTACATTGCCTTGAGTCTGATATACAGCTTAAAAAAAGTCCTCTGGCAGGAGGAGTTTCAGCTGAACATCGGGGGGGTGGGGACTAGGTGGGGTCTCACTATGAGTGACTGTCATCCAGGACTGACCCTCAGACACGCTCTGCAGAGATGGCCGGCCTCGCCAGCATCTGTTCGCCCATCTCTCTGGTCCGGTCTGCCGCCGCTCGCGTGCGGAGCCGGACGTTCGGCCGGAATCGGGCCTTCGGCAGCGGCTCCCAGGATCCCAGGTGAGGCATCGGGATCGAGGGTTCTGAAGCACAACTATCTAAAAAAAACCTGTGCGTGCCTGGAAAAGAGATTATAAGCATCAATTTCTATGTAATAGAAGGTAAAAAAGAGACAGAGAGGTGAGATATATGTTAGTAGGTGGTTTAGTGGTTACAGCTGCTGCCTTTGGTTCAGATGATCTGGCTTTTAGTCCCACCTCCTGCTCTAGTTCCTCTGACCACAGTGCTTCCCTTGAATGGAGATGGTGGGATGTACCTGTTCAGATGGTTAGCACATTTCAAAGTTTCTTCCTGGTAAAAGGGTAAGCTAAACATTTTAAGTTAAACACGAAGAAGTGAACAACAAAAATATATTTATTTTTTATTTTGCAGAGGTAAATGGATAATGGAAAAGTTAAGCAAAATGTGGTGAATGTGAGAAATAATATGCGTGCATGTGGGGTGTTTGTTCATCACGCAGTGTGTGTGTGTGTGTGTGTGTGTGTGTGTGTGTCTGTGTGTGTCTGAACTAAAGTTACCTGAACAAAGAAGAGGAACTTAATCCCTCATGTAAGAAGGCATCTCAGCTTAAATCACATTCAAAGGAGTGTCAGCAAAATACAGATTTTGCAGTTTTTCGTGTTCTAATTGTATCTGCATTTAATACATACTCAATAACACCTTAAATGTCAACTGTATGAACTATTTTTGTGGAAGTAGGAGTCCTCCACAGTCTCTAGAGCAGACACGTGGCTCCGAAAAAGTGAAATTATACTTTATACAATATACATACAGATGTGATGCAGCACCTGTTGCCTGCAGGCTATAAAATACAGCTTCTGAGCTAAAGCGGGAGGCTGGGACCTGTTCAGCTCATAAGTCTAAAGTCATGCTCCCATTTCTCTTACCAGTAAAGGGGATAAGGTTGTCCTACACTTTATTAACCAAAACGGAGCCAAAATCACCGCAAGTGTTGCAGAAGGTGAATCCCTGCTGGACGTTGTGATGAATAAAAACTTGGATTTAAGTGGCTTCGGTGAGTAAACGGCTTCTTATTAATATTTAGTAGAAAAAGTTCACTTGCCCAGTTAAACTCGGCACCCGGTTTATCAGCAATATTTTTATTTGCCATATAATGGTATAAAGTATATATTTTCTATACCGTCTCATTTTATGTTTTTCCTTTCATCCAAAATCCACTGCACTTGTGACTGATAGGAACTTTATGAAACACAATAATTGTGAAATATCCTCCACACTGCACACATACTGTATGCTGTCGGATCAGAGGTCATCGGCGACAGGGTTTAAGGCTGCAGTCTGAAGGTCGTGGGTTTGAATACCACTCCTGGGGTATTTACCCTGAACTGGCGCCGTAAGAATGCCCTGCTTTATAAATGGGTAAAATGATGTAAAGTTGCCGATGTAAAACTGCAATCATCATATCTAAACATATGTGATTCCATGAATCTTCAGCGCATGTTTGCTAATAAATAGGCGATGTTTTTCACAAGCAAATTTTGCGGGAGTTTAGCTCGCGCTTTTCTCCAGAGCAGCTTGCAGTGATTTACCCCTTTATAATTTTTTCACTGCGCCGGTTACTTTGCTGAAGGGCACTACGGCAGGAGGAGAAGTTCAAACCCGGGTCCTTAACGTCCACAGAGATCAGCAAAACCGCTACGCCACCTGCTGGCTCGAATCTAAACCGCTCCAGAATCCGACAGCTCTCTGTGAAACGTTCACGTGCGACGTGTTCCGTTTGGCGCCGTCGGTACCTGTCTCACACAGGGGCCTGCGAGGGGACATTAGCCTGCTCCACCTGTCACCTCATCTTTGATGAAACCGTTTACAACAAGTTGGACCCAATTGGCGACGATGAGCTGGACATGCTGGACTTGGCGTACGGGCTCACGAAGACGTGAGTGGCCGTCCGTCTTAATCCACACCGCTGGTTATGCAAGCCATCATATTCAACCAAACCGTTTTTATTATTCAAGTTGGCAGAACATGAAGGTTGTTGACGTCAGCAGATGTCGTCTTTATAACCTGGTGTGCTATGTGACGGTTTATTTGACGGTGTAGATATTTTTATTGTTTCAGTCCACAAACAGACAGTTTATGTAAGAGAACGTTAAGCACCTGCTAAAGAATCCAAGCGCACATTTGAAAAGAAAAGTTCTCCGTGGCGGAAGCTCCTCCAGTAGAAATGACTGTAGAAATGAGCGAAGTTGGCACACAAAGCCGGCAGCGCCGACCGCTTCGGTGAGAAGCGCGAGATGAACGAAAGAGTCAATGAAAACGTGACGGATTCTCACCCGCAGCCTTTGCACGCTGGGCTCTCTCTTGCTGCCAGGTCAAGACTCGGGTGTCAGGTACACATACAGAAATGGATGGATGGCATGACGGTGAAGGTCCCGCGGGAGGTCAAGGACCTGAGGAGCATCAAAGAGTCGGCGAAGAACCAGTGACGTCCCGCCGAGGCACCCGGTGGTCCCCGTACGGCGTCACCTACCTTTACCTCCGCGAAAAATGCCTGACGTCCTCGCTGCTCTGTCACGTTTACACTGCACGCCCTGAGACTTTTCCACATCTGTCATTGTTGTCACAGCCCAGTGTTCTGGCTTAATTTCTCCAAAGAGCTCAAAATGTCCTTCATTAATGTTCATTTCAATCATTAAATGTGACTGAAATAGAAATCGGTTTCTTTGCCGGATTCGGCAGCACGAATAACATGAGGCATGATTCGAATAACCTACACGAGAGTTGTGCAGATGCATGAAATACACACACTGTCTCACAGCAGCTCAGAACTTACAGCTGGACCTTTCGTTCGGTGATTCGGAAATTTCGTCAATGCAGTTCGCAGAATTTAGATCACATTTGTAACGCAAACAGAGCGACAGCGATTACGGTTTATCTCGACATGCCGTTATGTCCACTGGGTGGAGGTAAGAGAAAAGAGAAGCTTCCAGAAGCCCTAGAGAACAACAGCCTTCACTCTATTGCATTTACTTCACGTCGAAAACAAGGGCTGCTTCTCGAATGTTGCTGCTGGAAGCCGTCTTTGTCATCATCCTCACTGAAACACATCCAGACATCAGATTTCTCTTCACCATTATTCCCTTTACACCTTTACATCTCTTCTCTGTCTCGCTCGGCCGGTCGTGTTTCCCAGGCCCACGAGCTGAGCAAAAAGCAGCGGTCCAGCTACACCACGTGAGACCAGTACACTCAAAGTCCACATAAAGAAGACTTCCTTCAAAGGTACTCAGACAAAACTGGTTTATATTTATATCAAGGCAGGTGTACGTTAACCACAAGGTCAGGATAAATGTACCGAAGCTTCTCGAAATGCGCATTCCCATTTGCCAATGTGTACGTGCATCTCAGGGATGTTGAAAAATGGGAAGTTTTGAAAAACGTTCTACAACAGGATCTTATGGGATGATGCACATTGTCTAACACCCAAAGGGATACATGGGGATACGTTTTGCATGTTATACATCACACCGTGTTTTGGGGGTCAAACAAGTACTTTCAATTGCCATGTTTTATATATCAGTTTAATTAAAAAGCTAGAAAGCATGTGACACATGTGCTGTTTTTAAATATAAGGTGACAGTTTCACCCATTTAGAAAACCTTTTTTTCCACGGAGAGGTTAGTATCATTCAAAAAAGGTTAAAAAAGGATTCGATTCAATTCCACATTTTTTTTTTTTGAAGAGCTCTTCTCACACAGTGACACAGCGCTGAACAAAAGATCTAGAGACACGGTCGACGCAGACGTAAGATTTAACGCCTGTAGATAAAAGGTTTTCTATTTAATGACTACAAGAACACTACTGGCAAAGAAATGAGTCTTAAGCCTGGATTTAAAGGCTGAGACAGAAGAAGCACCCCGATGGCATCTGAAAGACTTCCAAAGCTTTGCTGGTCTACAGCTAACGCCGTGTCCTCCTACTGTAATGGTACAGATCGCAGGTATCTCAAGATACCTGGCAGCTAGTGGTCGAGGATCCCGTGGTTCAGGTTTCATTCAACAACTCAGTGATTCTCAGATTTACTGCAGATATTCAAATGTTTTAATCTTTTAAACCGAACGACCGATTAACCGAAACAGAAGCTGATAAGTACGACTTAGATTTTCACGGCGGCCTAAACCCAGGTTTTTGACTAATCTTCAGCTCGACCTGGCAAATGAGAAATGACAATTTCCTCGGGGAAAATTTCATTTCTGAATGATGCAACCAGCAGAAAAACGAGAAGTAATTTTATTATTCAGCGATGCAACCGAAAACAAGGATGCGTGAAAAGGTGCGGACAAAGCAAAACCCAAAATGGGCATGATGTTTCCGAAAAGCAGAACAAGCATCTTCTTCGTAGTCTTAACTTTCTATATACAAGGTCACCCTTTAAGTGCTCAGCACTCATGGCTTCAAAAACATCTCAGGTTGTACGAATTTGTACTTGCTGGGCTCAGGAACAGGTGCTTTAAAGAAACTAAAGCAGTCATAAACACCAACACTCGCGTTCAGCGTCAACCAGCATCGGCATCTTTCATTTCACTCTATTTTCTCACAGTAACTTCTATTCACCTCTCACTTCCACTGGTCCATCTTTTTTACCTCCTCCGATTTACTCACTTGTTCCCGAATCCACCAGCACGTGGGTCTGCAAGTACCAGCAAAAGACTACATATTATTACATTACATAAATAAGTGATAAATAAAAATGGAAAAGATCACTTGTAACAGATAACGTTTTATCTGTAATTTGAAAGGAGTGGTATCTTTGAGTAAAGTAGTGTTTTATAAAAATATATATTTTTCAGCAGATTCTCTAGACTGCATTACAATTTTGTTTGTGTGACTGCAGCATTTGAAAAGGTGCCCAGCGACACACAAGTATTTGATAAAACACCTGCAGAAATGACTGTTTGGAAATACAAAAAATAAATACTTGGAGGGAAAAAATAAATGCTTACAGAATCTGTGCGTCTGTGTTCCTAAACCATATACTGGCACGGTGATGGTTTCAAACAAAAAAAGCGTCGTAGAATTAGCCTCTGTGCTACCATACGGTATATATATATTTTTTTCCTTTACAATATCAATAGTACAAAAAGTGCATTTTATACTTAGGATGCAATGCAGTTAATGTAAAAAATAATTTGGTAAGAAAACGACCCAGCGCAAAATATATATTTACAGTTAGACAAAAGACTCCTCTCCATTGGACAGTTTGCCCATGCTCTCCTTAGCGGTCCCTGCAAGACATTTACTTTGCCACTCCAGTCTGCTCCTCAGCAGCTCCTTTTCCACGGCTTTGGCGTCAGACTGGGAGCCCTTGCTGTCGGCGTGACTGAAATATTCCTTAACAGTACTTTTTACAGCTGCCGGGAGCCGTATCCTAATCGTGTGCTTTATCGTGTTGCCAGCCCTGGCGAGAGTTTTAGAGGATGCCGGTGCGTAAGAAGAGCTCTCTGTTGAGACTCCCGGTGCCAGGTTGTCTGTTCTTGCGAGATCTTTGGAGATGGTGGGCGGTCTGGTCGAAACAGACTGCAGGACCAGAGGAGAGCTTTGGCCATAGAACACAGTCTGCGGTATGTGAACCTGAACCATTTGACTTGGTGGCTGCGTTGAACCAGGAGGCTCAGTACTACCTTTGGACAGCCTCACCGAAAAGCCGTTTCCCTCAGCGGCTGGGGCCACCTGCTCTTTCGTGGTGACCGTGTTGGGAGCAATGTAGAACGTGATCTTTGTTCTCTTCACCTTCTCTTTGCCGAAACTGGAACTCTCGGGCCTCGTCAGCTGTATGTGTTTGACGGACGTCTTGCGACCCCGGCGCTCGGGTTCTGTCCCGGAGGCCTCGGAGGCCTCGTCCGTGTCGACAACCCGGATCACCTGATGCTCCCCGACATCTGAGCGTCTCGAGTCCCCCTTGGCTTCGTCAGCCTCAGAGCCGGGGTCCTGGTCGCTCCCAGCAAGGCTGCCGCTCCGACTCTGGTCGCCCTCTGCATCCTCGAGGTCGTCGTCATGACTTTCGCTCTTGCCCACAGTGTTGTCCTCATCCTGCTCATCGTATTCGTTGCACCAGTCAAAGGTACGAGGTGATTCTCTGGCCACGGACACCGATGGTGTCCAGTCCTTGGGAAACCTGGTGGGGCCTTCAGACGGGTGCAGCCTTGCTGATGTTCCGAACAGGAAGGGCAGGGCAGAGACGTCACCAGGGCTGAACATAGAATCTGAACAGTATGAGAAGGTGCTGTCCAGAGAGCTTATAGAAGAAACAGAGGGTGAGGTGGCCGTGGAGGATAGGCTGGAGAAGCTGGACCTGCTGGACAGTGTGAGCTTTTGGGCGTGGTTCCTGAACCTGGACGGAATCTGAGGTGACCGCCAAAAGGCGTACTTGGGTCGACCGCTGATCCTGGGGCTCGAGTCCTCCGCAGGCCCCCGGGAACCCTCTAGACGCAGCTTTGGCATGTGGGGCGTGTGGCCAGCTTGGCCACGCATAACAGCAGCATCACAGCTGGACTGGCGGGCAACAGGGGCATGGGAATGGGGATGGAGCTGAGAGCTCTGGCAGACGCTGGGCTCAGAAGAGCAGCGGCTCCGGGACGACTGGATGCCCTGAGCCTCCATCAGGGAGCAAACGGAACTACTGGAGCAGAAAGACACGTCCTCCAAGTCCTCGCAGCTGTAGGTGTTATCCTCCATCCCACGTTGCTTTGTGAAAATGTCCATCTCATCCAGGAGACTCCAGATCTCCTTCTCCTGCTTCACGAAGAGATCGTTGAATTCCAGGAAGCAGGAACTCCTCTCGGGACCGTGAATACCCTTCGGTCTCTCCTGCTCGGAGTCGAACTCATCTGAAGAGTAAAGCTGGCCGGAGTAGTCATCTGGAAAGCAAAGACACCGATTTCCATTCTGGAACGAGAAATCCACTTTGGCAGGAGTAACTGATGCTGCACAATTGTCTGTCAAGTTTGCAAACGTGAAAAGACGGGACATACCTACAACATCCTCCAAAGCTCCGTCGTGGTTATTTAGGCTTGTGAAAAGGGACTCAAGCTCATTTCCAAATATAGCTGGAGTGTTTTCGATCAAGGTCTGAATAAGAATGGCCACCTACGAGGCAATACAGGGATTTAATTTGAAACTCAAGGCAAGCAAACTCGTGCGTGTGTTTCCTGCAGTGAGTTTAGGAACACATTAGGATTAACATGGGTGGTCGACATCATCGCATTTGCTTTTAAATGGATTCATGACCGACCGGTGTTTTTGAAAACGCTGCCAACTACAACCCCACCAAGGTCTACTGACACTAACTGCCAAGTTCTCTGGCATTCTTCTTCCCTACTGGGACCACTTCCTATCTCTGGAATTTACTTCCTCAGCTGATTAGTGTCTCCAAATCCTCCAAAATGGAAGCAACTGTGGGAAAAGTCACCCATGTGTGTTCTAACCACCAAAGGGGTTGGAATTTGTCTTCACACGTTATCCTACAAAAACTGTTTGGTGGGCTTCTCTGGTATTTGTTACTTTGACGGGCAGAACCACTTAGGTTAGCGATCTGGCCCGGGGAGGAAAAAGGGGAACTGCCGGGGTTCTGCAGCACCTTCCTCGTGGACCTGCTCTCCTCCTCGGGTCCAGCAGGCGAGGGCAGCCACAGCATGTTGGGAGCTATGCAGAGGGCCAGGTTGACCGCATTCATCTGGTTCTCCTCGGAGTTCTCCTGTATGTGGTGAAGGAGGCCAAAAAGGTGGCGTAGGAGCGTCACGTTGGCTTCGGGGAGCTGATCCAACAGCCTGCCGGTGTAGAAGAAAACCGAAACATCCATTCTTCACAGGTCTGCTGTTGTTCTTGGGCTACTGAGGCTCTCCATATTAATCCAAGCAAAAGTCCAGAATCCAGTTCTATGTAATAATAACTGCCAAGTAAATGGAAACTTGCCAATAATATTCCCGCAGCTCCAGAACTTACACGACTGCTTGCTTTTTTTTTGTTTACTACAGAATTACACTTAAAAAATGTTCTCAAACAAATCATTTTCTCACCCTTTTATTGCCTCGTTCTTTTCGTCCTGTCTGTCAACCTCTAGGACCTCCATCCACTTCTCATACAGCTCTGTGGACAGGACGCTTCCAGGCACATTGCGGAGAAAATCCTACAGGTTCCACAAAAAAAAAAAAACCTGCAATAAAACTACCAGTCTTGCTCATTTTAAGCTGATCTTCCGTGACACTTGGTGAAATACTTTGTCAGAAACAAAACGTAAAATTATGGGCCTACACTGTTTTATACTGTGCAAAGTAAATGTATTTTGCTGGCTAACAAATCATCTAAAATGAGGGTTATGTTTATAATTTTATGTACATGGACCGAAATCTCTCGCTGTGCGTCTTTGGCCCACCAGCCTTTTAACTTTTAATTATTCGCCTTAAATCCCACCGTAATCGAGACGTGACCCTTCACACATACTGCAGGAGGACAGAACCGCGGCGCGGAGCTCCGGAGCAGGGTTTCCCATCATTTCACAAATCCCGAGTTGCTTTTTAAACAGCGGCCAGACATCAGGTTAAAAAAAAAGATTTTTTTTTAGTCCTCTGGTCAGTCCATGTAATAAAACCGCTGCGTTGTTTATTCGTAATGCAGTAACACTGGTGTCATTGGTTAATATTAAATGACCAAACAGTCAAGTCGGTTGCCGCCTGGTGAATATCACGCAGTATTCATACGGTTACCATGATGCACGTGACCAGGGTTCTATTCCCTATCTTCAGCACAGTAGCTTGTTTCCTTCCTCCCATCCTGAGGGAACCAGGTAAACACAGCAGTATAACAAATACCAGGAGACAGGTTATCCAGGAGAATCTTTGAAAAAAAAACTTGTTTAGAAATTCATAAAACCAGAGTGTGTCCTTATGCGGGTGTTTAAAAAGCCCCGCACTTTTTTCAGGAAATCACAGTTTCACGGGATTTCTACACAACAGCTAAGTTGAGGAGATTTTTTTTGGACAACACCCACTTAAAGGGATTTTTCAGACAGTTTCTTCGGTTACATTCCTGTGCTGACTTGAGTCAAACATCTTCCATCCTTTTATCCTCACATACTGCAAACCACCTGCGACCTTCAAAAACACAACAGAGTAGGAGAGACCTGGACACCCACACAGGGAACGTGACCTCATGCTCTACGGCTTTCACGTACTTAGAAATATCACATTCTTCATCTCAGATGTAATTTGTGTGTGTGTGTGTGTGTGTGTGTATGTGTGTGTGTGTGGGGGGGTGGGGGGGGTTTTGCTGTGGTTTGGACTCCAGCGCAAGCGATTCCCTACAGTGAGGCCCACGCAGCCTTTCCTAGATGGCGGTCTTACACGTGATGTTTCGGACCTATGGATGGACGTGGCGGATGTTCTGGTGGGCTTACGGTAATGACAGAGGCCGCCACAAACACGGACTCCCCTTCCACCTCAACGGCGTCGCCCGAGTTCAACCGTTCCTTCAGCTCCTTGCAGGTCTTCGCGTTGGCAGAACGCCTGAAGATCCCCTTGGTTTTCGGGCCTTCGTGGTACAGCAGGTACAGCATGTCCTGGATGGAGATCATCAGGGGTCAGGTGGAGGGGTGACAAAAAAAAAAAACTGCTGTTAAAATTCTTCTGCATCAACTCACGTTCATATTCAGAACCGGCAACTAGCATCGAGCGCGCTAATGTTCTTCAAGTCTTAAAATATAAACACCAGGGGCAGGAGAGTGTTATTTTAGCTACAGGTAAAAATTCAGGCGATTTCATTGTCGAATGTTAACCGTGGTATTATTTGCGAGGGTGTGAATTGTGTGTATTTATGGGCGAGGAGTTACCAAGATGGGCTTTGGCAGGTGCCCGTTGTGACAGACCGATGTCAGCGGGTGACCGAACAGCTTTCGGGGGCTGGTGGAGGAGTCCGAGGGGCCGCCGTACCGGCTGGCGTTTCCTCGTCTCAGGGCCCAGTCGATGAGGGACCGTTTCCTCCTGAAGTGTTTCTGAAACGAATCTTATGGAAAAGTGCGACCTGTTACCTTATTACGACGGGGATGATATAATAATAAATGAACCGCAGCAGACGGGGTGAAACAATGCGGTCAAATGTGTTTAACTAACTGCTGCAAATTGAAAAGGCGGCAATGGGGCCTTTCATCTGGTTGCTCTACCAGGACGGTCGTGCAGCTCTTCAAGAGAATCCAACGAACAAGTGAGTAAAATTCGGTTAAGGATCACGTCCTGCACTGTTTCACACTGTTTAAAGGGCTGAAGAAAGTCCAGAATGAGTAACAGCACATTATCGCGTGTGAAAATCGCGACGCTCGGTACCTTTCAGTGATGTAGGAAATACTGGTAAAACGAAGTTGATGTCACTACGGTGTTACAAGAACACAAGTCGTGTCCCGTACAACAGCGTAGAAGGTCAGCTGACGCCGTTCGAACGCAGCTGAAGTTGGAAACAGTAACCGGGGGCAAAATGGACATAACTGGCGGAAGGGTGAGCGCGATTGCGTCCCGGGAACTGGCCGCAGTAGCGTGACGGGAAATTGTTCGCTATCTTCATTCGCTCGCTATCTATGTTCGAAACTCGCTTCCTCCTCCAGAAGAACTCGACCCTCCTCCTCGCCGCGGTCCTGTGCTCCCTGCTCCGCTCCGCTGGGAAGTATTCATTCTTGAGCGGCAATAATTTCCTTTCATTCCCCCTCCTAGAAATTTCCGGCATTATTTATGCGTTGAAATGTTTTGTTTCTGTTAGTTTTAGCTTGTCATTGAAATCAATGGAATGAACACTGGCGTCTCTGTAGGTTTCAATGCACTTGGTTCCCAAGAATTTTGACCGCAGCTGAACACTACGTGGTTCTAAACCAATTCTTAAAGGAACTCTCACAGTTTTTTCTTCATCTTACAAAAGCTTGATGCACTGCGTGTGCGGATGATAGTCGCTGAGTAATAAATCTGACAAAGAGATCCAACTTTTTTATAACCCTGTACAAACACGCCACAAGTCACGGGTGCAGTACCTGCTACGGGTTGTCTTGCCCACCCAAGTATTTTCTAATGCTTATTTATTTCTTCTTTAGCGCATATTATTATCGCTTCATTTCATCTTTAAGCTTTGCTGTACAAAATAAAGATTGTTAGTACCTGGCTGGATGTGGCCGTGCACCGATGGTCTCAGTTTCAGGATGAACTGGACCTGCTGCTCCTTGGGCAGTTGGTCCAGGTCCAGAGTTCCGTCTGCGGCGAGGATGTTGTTGTTGGCCAGATGAGGCTGGTCCACCGAGTCCCGCAAGCAGTTCATGGCGATGCTGAAGGGACGTTCGTGGCCTGAGACACGACACGGCGTCACACGTCACTCGACAGCCCTGCGCGACGCGAGCGGCAGCCCCGCCAGAGACGGCACGTTCAGGAAAGTGTTCGGAGACACTTTTTGGCAGAAAATTGCACGGGGGGGGGGGGGAATTCCTTTATTAGGGTGTAAGCAAACAAAGTACTGCATCCAAAAGTGATAAAAACACCAATCTGTCACCCTTCCTGTATGAAATACTTGGGACTTTTCCTCAAGCACCTTTGAGCTGTTCAAGTGTCTGCAAGATTAAAGGGGGCACATTTGTTGCAAAATGATTCATTTCTGCAGAAACACACGAAGGAACTTATTGGTGGACGTGCAGATAATGGATTTTGTACAAATACTGTCACCTATTAGAAAGTATTTTTCTTCTCAGGTCGGCACCTGGCCGCATACTGCAAAGCATCTTTAGACTCTCCTCCGAAACGCCGGCATTTAAAAGGCAGGTTTAATGTCACCGTTCACAGCCACTGCTTATTCCTGCTTCTGTACATCCGAAATGAACAAAACTGTGAAACCCCAGGTAATAATGCTGGCGTGTGAGGGAGAAATGAAGTGCGGCTGGGTGAGGATGAGGAGGAATCTGCTCCTCTTACATTCTTAGCTGAAACGCTAGATTTGGCACAAAGGCAAACGGAGACAAATTGGAAAGTGCTGCCGAAATTCCTGCTGCTTCTCTGCAAGGCAGGGAAAGTGCGGCTTTACGTCGCTTTTTCTACAGCCGTCACATTTCCTTACCGATAAGGGGGTACGGAGGTTCCTCCTTCCCGGAAAACACCCAGAGACGGCGGTCGGTCGGCCGGCCCTGCAGGGGCCAGGAAATAAACACAGTGTTTATGAGAGGAAGGGCAGCGAGCAGATATCGAGAAAGCCACGTGTGGTTAAGGCAAAATGAGGAAAAAACAGGAAATTCTTTTTGAAAACAACGTGGTCAGCGGAGCTCCTTCGTAAAAACACGTTACGTGGGACCCGTGAGCCTCTCTGGGAAAAGGCAGGTTATAGCCGTTCAACATACAAACAGTTTGACAAACTCCTTTCTTGCTACTTGTTCCGTTGAGCCCAAACAGTTAGACGGTTCATCCTTTATCTGAGAAGGACATTAGTCTTAGACATTATTAATTCTCATTTGAACCTCATCCTGGGCTGAAACAATTTAAAATGATACCAAACTGATATTACTGACGTGTTAGTTGTAAAACCTGCAGTAACAACATTACGTTATTAATATGAAGTTGTGCAACATTTTGTTCGTTTTAGGCTAAGATACATAGATTATTATATTGTTCTAAACAAAGGAAACTTAGGTTTTCGGAAATCTGTTCCTGTTCGGTCCGTTTCACCGACGGCGGTGAACGGATGTCGGCAAAACGGCGGAAGCGCCCGGGTCGAACGAGTCGGAGCGGCGCAGAAAGTCGGTAACAACTTACACTCAGCCCGAGCTTCTCCGCTGCCGCCTTCACCACCATCTCCGCAGTGTCTGTATTGCTCACTTGTACCGTGGTTGTCTGCGGAAAAAGGTCGGAGACAACGAAATGGAAACGCTGTGCGGCGGAGCAGCAAGAGCGGCGCTGACGGAGAGCGGCGGCGGGACGTTCGCTTACGGACGTGGCGTCTCCGGCTGCCAGCAACGTGATTCTTATGGCGATTTTATTCGGATGTTCCTCTTGTCTCAATTTATGAATATGCCTGCGAAGGACAATTTCCATAACACAAAATGGCCCAAATGGCAAAGGTTCAGTTCTGAGGTCACCTTGTTATATGTCCGCGTCGGCTGTGTGTAATAACACCGTAAAAATATAAACCCGACTCAGGGTTTTGTCTTCCGCTGCGGTCTATTTGACCGGGTTCGATAATGGAAATGGACAGGTAGTTGCGCCAAAACTACATCAGTTCCACTGCTCTTCGGTGACAATTCAGCTGTACATATAGAGGGTTCGATAAAATAAAAGGAAATCATCCGTTTTCGACGTTCTTACCACTGCAAAGCTGAAAGCCACTTCTCCTTTGCTTCAGATGAGCTGAAAACGAAAACACAGCTTTACACATTTGAGGACCCCTGTACTGCAAATCTCAAACTGGTCAGACTTTCATCCCCCCCTCCGGCGACTCGAGCGGAACTACCTTCTGTCACCATCGTGTCACATTTACGTTTGCGCACGAAGGATAAACAAGCTGTTCCTTTCCGGCTACAGGCGAACGCTGTACCTCAGTGTGACCACGCAGTTGGTGGTGGGCCAACCGATGACGAAGGAGTTGCTGGAGCTCAGCTTCCTCTCGGCGACCTCGCGCACGCAGGACGAGAGCCACACCTCGCACAGCCGTACCTGCTGCTTCAGCTTCAGGCTCGACGAAGACCTGCGCACAGAGAGACCACGTCTGCAGCCCACCGGCCGTCGAGTTCGCCGTTAGCAGAACCCCGGAGTTTTGCGACTCGGAAATTCAGGTTAAGCGTCGCTTTACTGCGGGGATCGTGTTATGGGGAAGTTGTTGGGGAAAATTGGATCGGGGTGGACAGAAGGGGCTTAAATAGGGGCGTCGTGGCAACTAGGTGTTTGTCGACGGTACGTAGCCATAGTGCGAGGGTTCGCGTGGGGTCCAACAGGGGTATCCGGGCACGGAGGCGTACGGTACTGCGAAGAGTCCTGCGCGATACGATGAGCATCACTCACTTCGCCTTGGCGACGACGAGGGTGTCGCTGAAGAGGAACAGGTGTCTCTCCTGCGTCTGCAGGCCCGTGGTGAGATGCGCGTGGTCGTCCATGATGAGCACGGTGCCCCGCGACAAAAAGGCCTGGATCAGGCTGCTGCTGGTGGCAGACGGGCTAGAGAGACCGTCCCTGCAGGGGAGAGATCCGGTGCACATTATACAGTTAGAATTATTTACTTGTTATCGCAGTAAGACGTGCAAGATGTGATGTAAAGGTCTGCTTGCTGTTTTATTCTCCCTCACGCAGCCGCCGGTACTCAGACCCCGCACGGCCGAGTTTTCTCCCGGTTCCCCGAGCCGCTTCTTTCACGGTCTTACTCCACCGAACGCTTGTTTCTTCTTCTGTTTCTTTCGTGCTGTTTGTTTATGAAATAAAGCTGTTACGTTATTTGTTTGTCCACCCCCTCTTCCTGAAACCCAAGGAAGATAAAACGGCTGACACACACAGGAGGGACGTGCGTGTTCTTGCCGCCGAACACGCGTGACATCGGGCGGCACGTCGTCTCCCGGAGCGCGTCGCCTTCTTCCAGCCAAGAATGACCCGCAGAACCGTATGGAAACGCTGCAGAGCTTCCCTGCGGACGCGAGCACTCAGCCGGTCCGGGTTCTTTACACGCGTGCCGCTCCTTTCCGGCATCCGAGACGTGAACCGCAGCTCTAAAACGGGCCCTTTAAGTCGCCAGCGTAACGTCTTAATGAATGGGCACCGTCGGCACTTTGTCACAAGCATTTAATTATTTTAAGCAGCTCTCCAAACATGGAATCTGCTATGGATCAGGTCTCCAGATTTCAAGTGCCAAGCGGGTTCCGCATCCTTTGCCAAATCCCGTACTGCTGACGGGCCGCTGCTGTGACATTGTGCGTCAGCGTAGGAGCGAAACGGGCGCCAGAGTTTAGTCTGAGCGGCTCAAAGCGGCTGATTTCTTCCATTAAATCTTCCTCGAACTCATCGATTCGCCTGAATCAAATTTCCCTCCCTTTTCCCCTTTGTCCGCGCCAAGCTACGATGGCACGGCACTCGAATTCCAGGCCCTTATTTCGCAGGGTTTGTTTAGATTTCCAGCCCTGATTATTTTGTTGCTGTTACTACGATAGAAGAACCTCGCAGCCAAATAAAGTCAGGAATTTCACAGCGGAGGCAACGAGAGTCGGCCCCCGGGCCGCGCTGCACAATGTCGCGAGGAGACAGTGAGCCTGAGCAGCGCTCAGTTAGCGGGGATAAAGTATTCAAAGTTTAACCCAAGCCGCAGCTCCGGGGGCCGCGCACGCGTCACACTTGCGATAGGATAAAGCGCGGCCTCGGAGCACCTGCTCGACCCGCAGATCCCCCTTCCTAAACCCTCTCTGCGTGACCGTATTTGTTGTGCACGAATGTCAACAAATATTTCCGTAAAAGTAAGTCGATCCGAAGCGAAAGCGTCGTCGAAAAGGGCGCCGCGTCGAGAAGCCCACCGTGTCGGACCACGCGAAAGCGCGAAAGCAACGGTTCGCAGGAGAAGGACCAGAAATGACGGCAATTGGCAAACATGACGGACGGCGATTTGGACAAAGTGAGGCTGCAGACATTAAAAGCAATTGTCTGGGCACTTTCCGTTCGCAGAAGATGTGAGATGCGAGTAAAATGGCAGGAGGACAGACAGAAAAACACGTTGTAAGGAAAGCCAACTTAAGGGGGGGGGGGTTATTTGGCCACAGCCTCCACAGACCTGCTCTGAGCTCTGGATTTGGCCAGCGCCTTTGTCAAGGCGGAGGATGCAGAACGTCTTCTTGGAACGGCGCTCTTCATTTTCTGGTGGAAAAAAACAAAACAAAACAAAACAGACATAAATTGCGCATCAGTACGCAGTTTATCTGCGGAGGATGTTTTGTCAAGCGCGGGCTTAGCGGTCGTAACATAAAACGACAGTTATTGTTGCAGATAAGTGGACAAGCATACTTTTGAAGGATTAGTTTGGATAAACCAGCATCCTGGCGTAAGCAAGCGGCGTGGTTGTTTTGCACGGTTGTCCTCGAGACCTGGCGCTGTCCTCTGCCGGCTATTTTCACAGCGTGCGCCAGTGGAAAAAGCGGGTGTGCGAAGCCCATCGCCGATGAACTTTTGTACCTTCAAGGACTTCCTGCTATGAAGTGATGGGACATAAAGCTAAAGGCCCAGGGGCCAAATTCAGCTGAATTCACAATGACGTGCACTCTTTCTGAGGCTCGCTTGGTTTTCCGACGCAGGTTTAGGAAAACCCCACCTTGACCCTTCACCGGACGGCCGGCACCTCCGTCGCCGAGCTTGACGTCTCACTGCGCTGTACTTAGCAAACTGCGGACTCTGTTAGACGCAACGGTCTGGCATATCTGGCGATAGAAATAAGGACCGATCTGCTACGCGTCGTTCAACCCGACAAAATGCTCCGCAAACCGACGGATGCCTGTCTCACAGAGCAAAGAGGACTGAAATGGACTCGCCGAATAACTGAGCGTGGGCTGGTTCTGCCATTTCCGGCGAACGAAACGCAGGTCAGTAAGGGAACTGTTCAGGGGTGAACATTGTATGTTTTTGTTTTGGGAACAAAGGCCTGCTTGTTATTTTAGGGTGAAGCCATGTGGCATCTGCATCCTGTCTCCACGGCGCAGCGCTGGGCGCAGGAAGCCCCGGGACCCCTGTTTTAACAGGTGGAGATGGTCCACGGCCACGGTCAAAATGTTGGCATTCTTCACTTCCGCGTAAGACGTGGCCCGTCGATCTCGTTCGAGATTCGCTCTCGGTGTCTGTTTAGATGCCACGAACGAATAAACAACACGCTGTCACGCGGGTTCGATCCGGTTGGCCTTCTTCAAATCTAAGAAATATTAGGGCCGGCTGGAGAAGAAAAATAGTTTTAACTATGTCACTCGGAAGGCTTTTTCGACTTCGTTGGCTGAAATGAAGAACAGTCGAGGCATCGACTTTAGGGGTCAGTATTACACAAATTCGTGGTGTTTACAGTCCCGTATGCGGAGGGTTTCTCCGCTCATCTCCCCTCCCACAAGAGAAACCCACGCGTTCGGCACCACGATATCCATCACGACTTGTTCTGACTTGTAGAACCGCGCTCGGCCGAAACGCGAAGATGGTGCCAGCGAGCCGCCCGGCTGTTTCGGAGCTATCGCAAGCCGTGTTTTCACAGTGCACCTTCACGTGCGTTTTGTCACACCAAAGCAGGCCGCAAAACAATTTCCACAGGGGTGAGATAACCAGGGCCGGTTACAGGAAACACGAAAACACTCCAGGAATAACAAAACCCCTCAGTAACAATAATAATAATAATAATAACAAAACAACCAAAATGTATAAATAAATGAATAGGAAACGAAGGCGGCAAAGAGGCGGTTTCCTAGTCGTTGCTCCCGGCAACCAGGGCGTAAGCTGTGATTTCTCATCCATTCCTCTTCTCTCGCGGTCCTTGGGAATATCAAACTAAAACCTGGTTTTTCCTTCCTCTGTTGTTTGTCTCTAATCCGAAGACGTGAAGTTGAGCCTGCAGAATAGTCTCTTTTTTGTGTTTTTGGAAAACAATTAAAAGATTATCTGAAATCACGGTAATAATGAAACAAAGCAAAAGGAAGTTCCGAAACCCTTTTCTACACAAGGGACAGTCTGGCTGTACTAATGTGGAAAAAAGTGATTTTTACGACTGACTCATAGCCATATGGGGCCCTGAAGCTGTAGAAAAACCTGACGGCACGTCTTTCACGCACAGTTTTCACAGTAATAAATGCTGCATTCAGGCACAAACGAATGTTTTATTTGCACGTCGCGCTTGATTTTGAAGTAACACCCCATAAATTATTGCACAGCTTATCACAAAAGACACGTTAAAGATATATATTTCATGGGCCACGAGAGCTTGGGAAACCCATAAAGTCAGGCAATTTTCTATTCTATTTATTGGCCTCTATGAAACAGAACCGTTTTACTGCCTAAATGGCGGCGGCAACAACACAGATTTTTCCTTCCATCAGGTCTCTCTTCAGCGCGACGTGCCGCTTCAAGATGCTTTTAAAGTAAGATCTGCATGTCGATACACACAGCTGTTGTTGTCCACAGCACAGAGGAGGGGTTCTAATGTGCAACGTTACCTTCACAAATAAGGTTTCTCACCATTTCGCGACAACAAATCCAGTTCTCTGTTAAAGACAATTGTGTGACGTCATCGTCCCGAAATAACGTCCTTTCTTAAGGAACAGAATACCAGGAAAATGGACATTCTCATAGGGCAGCCGGCGCTACGGGACGTTTTCCCTCGGAGCTTCTTTGTTTGCTCGATAACGTATTAAAAATAGCTATAATGATATAATGACAAAAGTTTCTGGACGCATGAAAGCGCCGTTTGGAGGGGCCGTAGCTCCAGGCCAGACAAGGGCCCAGACATACCTCGCGAGGCTTGAAGCAACCATTACCTTGCTTAGGATTTTCTCGTCTAAATCGTGTCATTGTCTTAAAGACCCCACCCTGGGCGTGCTGTTCAGCCTTTTCCCAGTGAAACTCCTGTATTGATCGAAGCCGTTCCTCTCCTGACCTCTCGGTGGACGTTCGCCGTCCAGCTCTTTGTGGAATTCGCCAGGACTAAGATGTGCTGAGAAAATTTTTATCTTTTGTTAATAAGCAACCAACCGATGTCATGTAAGCTAAATTGCAAGGACACATTCCGGGCCTGCGGGACGGCGACCGCCTTTGCTAGGTTCCTTGGACGCGGACCGACAGGCCTGTCTTTGCTGTTCTGAACGGCTGACTATATTAACCAACTCACTCTCATGACACACAGACAAATGTATAAATATGTTTCCAAAGATGTATATATGTTGTTTTCCTCATCGACACCTGCAGCCTATAAGACTGCCTGCCAGTATCCTATTGTTTATGACTTGCTATAACAATTTGGAGGTGCAGGATAAATCTTTCACCGTGTGTTCCCATGGTAAAACGCTGCGTGAAGTTGTCCAGGATGGAAACCAGAGCCAGTGCAGACAGTGGGAATCTAGGTGCTTCCCGGGGCCAAAAGTGGCACGGACACCATTAAAGTCTTTTCTAAAGGTGGCCAACAGCGCTCAACCATTTGACTTCTTCAGGGCGACGCTCCTCCCTTTGTTCAAACTTTTAGAAGAGCGTTTAAGGGAGGGCGCGTCCAAAGGACGTAGTTCATTTTTGAGTGCCGGCTTTTTTCAGCTCTCTCCACCGAATTTTGCCAGCTGAGCTCAGTTTGGTGATTTGGAAACAACGTCTCACTTCGGCAGTTGTGTCCAAAGGTACCACTTTTTTAAAAAAACTTTTTTATGGAAATTATGAACAATCTGGCGTAAAAATTCTCAAACCATTAAAAAAAGTGGATGTTTTTTAACATGTCACAAATAAATCAGCTGTACTCACTCGGTTATTCTCACTATGGAAATGGAATAACACGAGATTTCCCATCATAATTACATGATAATTATTTGTGTAAAAACCGAATCTCGCAAAAATGTATGCCCTTTATCTGCAGTTTTATGATCTGGCTAATACTTTGCAAAGTGGGAAAACTTTATGTGCATTCTGACAAAAAAAACTCTGGTTAATGTCCAGGTTTTTGTTTCATCGTTTTTCACCAGAATGGATCTTCACCCACCGACTCGTAAACAAAAACACCCCAAGAGGAGGGGAAAAAAACGGAATTATTCGACACCCCTGCAGACACAGGTGACACGTTTAAAAGGTTTTTTGCTTGCATTAAAGCCTGAGAATACAAGGATAACGTAAAAAAACAACTTTATATACAGGAATACACGTACATGAATGAATATATAAAGTTTTTTTTTTTTTCCGATTCAGCCTATATATGTTTAAACCACTTTGTCGGTGCCCGTTGTCCGCAGCATTCGGTTCGGGGCGGGATGTCGCACTCTGGAATCTACTTGCCTTCTCTCTGTCGTGTAGCAGGGACATCATCCCCTCATCGCTGTCTGCTCTAGAGCTGCGGCCGGACTTCTCCTGCGGGGTCATCCTAAGTCCAGGAGAAGATTCCTAAACCGATTAGCATCCTGCCTCAGCCAAAAGAGCAGCCGCGACGTCGAAAGTAAAACAACCTTTTCACACGAATCTAAGGCAGGAAGAGGGGAAACATGGAGCTGTCCCCCCCCTAGAAAACGCAGAAAGGGCTGTGAAGTTTTCTTATTTTACACCTCCAGTAGTTCCAGTGCGCTGAGCAAACTTCCCCGACGTCCAGACAGCCTTCATGGTGACTGTCGACTGCCTCCGCAGTCCAGCTCTCTGTGGGGGGGCTGACCAGACCAACCTCCACGCTGACTAAATAAGGGCATCCCAGGTTTGTCCGGGTCCTCTGCCCATCAGGGTCTCCTCGCTCCGCCGTGCAAGCGGCAGGACTCGAGTTACAGCCCCGCTGTGGTCCAGGACCCCTGGGGCTGGCGTCCGCTGTCACTTCCCCATTCCAGGCAGGCCAGGCTTGGTCAACATCACAAGACGCTCCACCCTTCTTCTGTGAAGCAGCAGGCTGTGCTTTCTGCGCAGGGCCGCAGCAGAATGACTGGAATGTTTTCGTCTGCGTGCGTTTTCACCCAAAAATTGTGCATCTGTTCATATTTTTGGGTCAAAAGTTTGGTTACACCCCTTCAAACTTGTTATGCAAATGCCTTGCATTTGTGGGGCTGCCGGTAAGGTGTGGGGGGGGTAATACCGAGGAAGTCAATCCCCAGCTTTTTCTGTTCAAGCGTTTCGAGAAACATGTGCGATGTAAACAATAGTCGTTGACGAAAAGAAGGAACGAATCAGATTGAATGACCGAGCATTTATTCTTACTGAACAAAAAAAGGGGGGTTTCTACCATGTGAGTTGCTCGCTCATTGTGTGGGACAAGGAAAACAACCTGATTTGGAAAATGTTCAGTTGTAATGAAGCGGAAATTTTGGGGGGGGGGGGGGGCAATAGCAATGGAAAGAAAACATAAAGCGTTTTTATGCAGTGGTTCGCGCACGGTGCAGTTGTTGGGTGTTATCGCGACGCGGATCGGGCCGGGCAGGACTCAGGGGACAGCGAAATTACGGAAGCATTTAGCCTTGAATGCGAACGTTCTATTTCCACCTCCCCGACAACTGGCGGGCGCAGCTGAGAAATCCTGCACACTTCACAGGAGGATGAGCACAAGTAATAATAAGGACTGTTGTTCTTCCTCCCTCCGAATCTCACCAGGATACGTCCCGCTTTGCTCTTTTTTGAGCGATTGCAAAAATATTTACAGCTCTTCAGCTGAAATTCGGGGGTGCGGCTCTGGAGACTTGGGCTTGAAATAAAAACCTACGGGTCGGAAACACGCGCAAACACGGTTGCTTCATAAATTAGCCAGCAATGCGAGGCAGACCTGTGCCCAGAACAGCCAAGGCTGACCTACAGTAGAGCTCAGTGATAAATATTTATGGAACGGGTGAGAAATTTAAACACCCGGGGGACTTCTAACTTAAATCCTGAAAACATTAACGGTATTTTGTATTTAGTGCGAGATTACGCAGAAGCTGGTGTCGAAAAATCAGCAAGTCGTGACTGAAAAGGCCGACAGAGACGCTGGATTATTCTCAGTCCACAAAAAGAGCTGCGTTGTACGATGTTCACGTATCTGAGGGATGTGGGCCTCGGGCCAGCGGCTACAGTCAAGCACTCGTGCGACACGGCTCTCACACAGCGACGCAGCTGTGCCATGAGTCACCTGGATGTGACTGGAGCCCAGTGCTACTGAACACCTGCATCTGAGCATCTGCCAAATCCAATGTGTTACTTTGCAGCTGGGTTGCACCGGCGAGGGGTGGGCAGAGTTTACCAGAAAGGATGACTGGGCAAATACAGCCAACTGTGACGGCCCGAATGTGGAATCTAAATGACAAACACAGGTTCGCAAGTTCATCCACGCAACACACAAATGGCGTATTTTGTGGGTGGCGCAGTGCATAAAGGTCACGCTCCTCCGGCAGCTTCTGAACCACCGCAATCCCGTATTAGACAAGAGGATATTAAT
Source organism: Arapaima gigas (assembly GCA_900497675.1). Taxonomy (NCBI): domain Eukaryota; kingdom Metazoa; phylum Chordata; class Actinopteri; order Osteoglossiformes; family Osteoglossidae; genus Arapaima; species Arapaima gigas. The sequence goes on from UFQX01000246.1 coordinate 557,718, forward strand.
AATGGCGGAAGGTTTTCTCTGAAGCAATTCTTCGTCTGTGTTCAGCTGCAGCTGCTTTGGATAAGTGCCCTGGTCAAGGGTACTGCGGTTGTGTTGGAAAGAGTGGGGCTAGAAACAAGCTGACAGGCTGAAAGTCGAGTCCTTTGTCAACGGTAAAAAACAGAGCGATTCTCTGATGAACTGCACAGCAGAGGGGTGCGGCAGAAGCTTTCCAGGCCCATAATCCAGATGCTGATGCACCCAAACCATCTTTTGGTGGCATCAAACTTGACATTTTAAGTGGGTAGAAGGACTTGCATCTGAATCAAGGGGGGGTGGGAGGCTTGATCAGAATGTTTATCCTGAATTTATTTTAAAAAAAGGCCAAGCACATCATTTTTTAGAGAACTTTTCTCACCGGGTGACCTGGCATGCTGAACAATTTAGCACAGATGACACAGAACTGGGGAAAAAGAGAGATTAAAAGCAGTCGCTCCACACATAGTTGATGAGAATTTACACTCAATGGCTACTTGGCTGTTCACTTGCTTGTTTGTGCGTTTATCTAATGGGCCAGTCGTGTGGCAGCAGGTCATGAGCTTCAGTGAGGGGTCACATCAAACCTCAGACTGGGGAAAAATGTGATGTTTCACCACGGTTGTGGGTGAGAAACAGGAGGGTTTGAGTATTTCAGAAACTGCTGCTCTCCTGGGATTTTCACACACACACATCAGCACACAAAATGGTGCAAAAATCAGAACATGCCCAGTGGTCAGCAGTTCCATGGGCGGAAACACCTTGGTGGTGAGAGAGGTCAGAGGAGGGCAGCCAGGCTGGTGTGCACTGACAGGAGGGCTACAGTAACTCAAATAAGCACTCTGCACAACAGTGGTGGGCAGAGAAGCATCTCTGAACGCAAGACACGTCGAACCTTGAGCCGCATGGACTACAATACCAGAAGACCACATCAGGTTCCGCTCCTGTCAGCCAACAACAGGAAGCTGAGACTACAGTGGACACCGGCTCGCCAGGAGAAGGTCAGAACAACGTTGCCTGGTCTGACGAATCTCGACTTCTGCTGCAAAACGCAAATGGGGGCACCAGAATTTGGCATAAACAGCATGAAGCCATGGACCCAACCTGCCTTGTCTCAACAGTTCATTCTGGTAGTGGGGGTGTAATGGTGTGGGGAATATTTTCTTACCACCCACTGGGTGCCCCGATACCAGTTGAGCATCATTTGAATGCCACAAATTGGCCACAATTTCCCCATCTTCTAATGGCTACTTTAGCATGATAATGCACCATCTCACAAAGCACAAGTCACTCAAACTGCTTCCACGAACATGATAATGAGTTTATATGGAGCCAAATATAGATATACTGAGGCTGGCTGTGGGACTGAGGCAACCACAGGCAGAACAAAAGCACCAGACCACAGGTTCTCACCGAGCAAAAAGGGCTTCTTCAGCAGCAACCATAACATAAACCAATACCAGACATAGAGCAGCTACTCGAGTATCTCTCCTAAACTCCCAGCCCCCTTCAGCTTTTGGATCACTTACTTAAATACGGCCCCTTATTAGGCCGATTGGTTGCACCTGGTCTTCATTCAGCCCATTTAGGGCCAAGCAGGAGTGGCAACAGGAAGCCGTCCATCCCGGAAACCCCGCCAGGGTGGTTCTGCCCACCAGCTCACATTCCCCCCTTTCCTTCCCCTCGGCTTCAGGCCCACCTGGGCCTCGAAGCAGGCTTAAACAGAGCTAGTGGAAGGTCAGGTTTCTGTTACCCTCTCGGGTCAAAAAGTCGATGTCCTTCCCAGGTAAGTGGACGTGACAAGGGCTGCTGTTGCCGCAGGGTGTCTGGCAGCCCCTCCTCTAGCTGCGGCTGCTATAGCTGTGGGGGACCCGGTGGTCCCTCCTCTGGCAGCCCCCAGGAGAGGGGGAGCCTCCAAACCAGAGCGGCCCCTGGAGTTGCCTTGGATAAAAATGGGACGGCTAAATATTACATTTCACCTGTTGGGTGAATTCTGCAGCTCGACATTCGACCAGCTGAGCGAAAGGGATGGATGACAAACAGTCTGAGTCGCTACATGACAGATATTTAAATTTTAATCATTTTAAGAAGTGGGATTCCAATCTGACTTTGGAAACAGTGACAAAGGTGATGTCTTCTGTTGCATGACTTAGGGTCCCTGTGGCTAAACTCTAAAATGTGCTGCCTGCAGTTTTCAAACAAGGGTTGGAACTGCATCCTTTGAAAGAAGGGAGTGATCTGAAGTGCCTCCGGTGAGGAGCTCACCAAGGTATAATGGTACTAATCCCCGGGGCGCAAAGCTAAGATTGTATGACGCGCTGGAGAGACTTGTCAGATAAACGAAAAATATTAACAAAGTTCAGGGGCGAGAGGTGACGTCGAACTGAAGAAGGTTCCATAGTCCTAAGGGGCCACGTGAGCCCTTCTCCGAACTTCTGCCTTGTATGAACTAAAAAGGAGCGATAACCTGAGAAGACTGTACTACGCTGGCCCAGTGTCTCCGCATGACTCCAGCCACAGAGCTCTTCTGGAAAGCCAGTGTCTGCCTTCTTTACGCCACAAGTAACTGTTCTCCTAACCACTTATAAACTATAATGGCTACAAATTCCTAGCACAGCATCTCCATTAGATGTGAGAGCATTGATTTGGCTCCATCCCATTGCTTTGCCCAAACAAACTTAAAATAATTTTCTGTCTACACATCCACGACTATCAAGTGTCAAGTCTCCTTAGATCCATCCTTCTGTGTTGTGTTACTGTAATCCATCTGAATGTAACACCACTCCTCACTTGACCACTTTCTAGCTGTTTAGTTTTGCTTGAGAGCAAACTGAGTGGAACCTGGATTCCGGAGCAAAAACAAGTGTGGGTCATAAGGCTGACTGAAGGTCCTAGAGTTTTGACCACGTTATCTTGTTGCCTGTGACCGGACAGCCATTGAGAACAGTTGAAAATACCGAATAATGGAGAAACTTTTTTTTTTTAAAGCTCCAACTTTGTTGAAATAAAGGAACTGAAACACAGCAAAGTCACCAAATCCCCAAAGACCAAACAAGCAAACAAGTGCAGCCTTATACACACACACACACACACACACACATATATAATTGTTAATAAGTTATAAATCATATATGTCTTCTGCTCAACTGTTGCAGCCGTTTTGGTCGTATGAAAGGAGGGTTGAGTCGCGACATGAGCGTTAAACTTGGCGTGACCAGGATCCCGATCTGTGGAAACGATATCTTATTTATATAGCATGTAAAAGTGTTTTTGTTGCCGAGTGTTTAAGGGTCAGCGCAGGCAGGCCTACGTTTGTGTTTTTTTATTTGTTCCGAGTGCTGGGCTGCTTCGCGGGGAGAAGGAGAACAAGGAGAAGCGTCTCTGATAATGAACTGCTGGGCTCAGGACGTGACGTCATCCGTATACAAACCCAGGCAGAAGAATGAAAGGAAGACGGGCTGCAGGCAGCTGAAGACAATGGAGTTAAACTCTGCGAGAGGCTGAGAAAAACACTCGGTTTTCACGTTCTCAAAGATCCGCTTTCAGAACTGTGCACACAGAGTGCATAAAATTATACGCATAACGTGACCCCAGAAGAAATGCTTCAAAAAACAAGCATGAGGTCAAATTATTCCACATTAAACCCGAAAGGGCCGTCGTGTGAAAACCCTGCTGTCGGCACTGTCAGCTGGTCTTTTGGAAACGCGGCGGGCAACATTTCTGAAACGTCAAAATAATAGACTCTGGAAAATATTTTCGATTCCATTCAGACCACTGAACAGGTAAATCCTGCCGTAACGCTCTGCGTTCATCCTGTTTATCTTTCTTTAAACGCTGCTTTCTTTGCCGCCGTTGTCCAGATGTCGATGTTTGCCGTCTCGCTGATGGATTCCCGAATAAGTGTCGCCTCCACCGTGTGAAAATATTTCAGTTATTTGTTTCGAGCATCAAGAATCATTTGTGGTAAAACGCCCCGATGCAGGGGGTGTGTAAGGGAGCACAAAGTGAAGGTCCTGGGGTCCGTGGTGCGCAGAACAGGGGGAAGAAAAACGAGAGAAAGAATAATAACGGAGGATACAGGATAATATAGGAAGTGAAAAATAAGACACACATAACGGACGCCACGGTGACGGATGCTGGTGGTGGAGGTGAGGAGGCCCGACGTGACAGAAGCTGTTCCTGAGCCCTGGTGCTTCTGGCTCTCTTCTATTAAACTGAGATCTTAATATTTACTCTTCTAAATCAGTGCAAACTGCAATGACCTGGACGCCTAGTGAGCCATCTATTTTTGCACTTGTGTATATAATTCTGATGCTTAAAATAACTCTGCTGAAAAATGTCACCGAATTTGCTTTGGAGTTTTGCTTGTGCGCGCCCCAGCTCGACGCGCTTAAAACGTTCCTTAAAAATTTGTCGCGGCAAACGTGACTCGAACCGCCGTCACCCCTGCGTCCTTTGGCACGTTCTGAGCATCTGCCTTCCAAGCGGCTCGACTGTGAAGTTACGGTGCAGGGGGTGTGCGGCTCGGCGGCGCGGCCGCTCCTTTTTGATACCCGATACTCCGCGCAGGCCAGGCCTCTGGGGGCCTTTGTGGGTCTTCGCGAGAGAGGATGTCATCTTCACGCGTACTTTTCGACAAACCCCCGAGATCCATCACGATGAAGTCAGCTTGTGAGTCTGTGCCTTTGAGGAGGGGTCTGACGGCGAGATGTATTCATCTCCGTCTTTTCTTTTAAGTTTCGGTGAAGGTGACAGTTCTTAAGTGGGGGGGGGGGGCTACGACATGCGGTCAAAACGTCAAACAGCTTCATCATAATGAAATCATCATAACACGAGCTCACCTCAAACGCTGCTGGGTGTTAACTTTAAAAATGTTTTACTTACCTTGGATGTGTGAAACGTACTATATTTAGTCCGAAGGGCAGAATGATTTTCCCCACCCACATATTTCCTGTTTTCTAAGAGGCCTGTTGTCCTGCTGGGAGTTCAAAATGAATAAAATATCACTTCGGTGGTCTTCCTGCCCAGATGCAAGTGGTACGGTCGGTGGACGAGGTGCCCGCAGTAATACGCAGCGACGTGCTACTCAAACACCCTGCTTCTTTGAATAGGCGACGCCAATAACCCACTTAGGTGTAAAATCCAGTTATTTGTGCTTTATTTTGTACGAGAACGTGATATGTGGGCGCTGCGACCGGCTAATAAGCGGATCAAGCGACACCCTGAACACGAGTCACCGGCCCAGCAAGCTGGAACACGCAGGAGGCGAACACCTTTATGGACAAAGTGTTTCAGCCGAGTACCTGAGTCCCGTGAAGAGTGACACGTTTCAGCGTCAGGTGCCGCTTTACACCACGGGGTCTACCGGGCAACTCTGCTGCAGTCGCGGAACTGCAATATTTCCCGCTGTGACGGTAGCTGCGGCCGTCAGTAAGTAACCGGCCTGGTATAAGTGAGCTGAAGGATGACCGACCCCCGGGGGGGGGGGTCACTGAACGGCAAACAAGCACCAGGTGCGGCCAACCGACCGTTTACGGGCTGTTTAAAAGGGGTGAGAAGGGGAGAGGGTTCCGGGAGAATTTTTTTGCGTTTCGTTTGAAAGACGTCTTGTGATTTCAGCTTCACGCATCGGCACCTCGAATACCTCGAAGTCCAATGGCGGGAAGAAACTTCCAGTTTTTCTCATGAGGAAAGAGTGATTCGTTCCGGTTTCCAGGAGAATCCCCAATTTATTCCCCCAGAATATCCCCAGCTCCCTGAAATACCTACTTCAGCGCGGTGAAGAAAACCTCAGATAACCTCGGACTGCTGGCGAGGTGTTTCACGTTGATTTGTGGGTAAACACGCGGTTCATTTTAATTTAGGATCGTACATCACGTTTCATTCCTTATTGCAAGTAGTATTAGCAACACACATTTAATAGTCAAATTTATGGAAAAATAAAGAAACAAAAACAATATAAAAAAGAATAAACTGTTCCTTCTACTGTTACTGGGGGACTGAGGAGAAGCGCAAGCTGCGTTCGAACCCGGGCCACGCGAGGCAAAGCCTGACAACACAGATGCCGCCACACAGCTTCAGCCTGGAACTCAAGCAGGAGAGTTCAAATACCGGGGTGTAGGTGTGTACTGAACGTGTAGTTTATTCTGCAGCTGTTGAGATTGACTTTTAAATCCTAAGAATCCTGTTCCTTCTTAAAGTCACCGCAGGAAGGCTGACCACCCCGGCCGGTCATCGTAAGCTGATGCAAATTCTGTTGGCACCAACTGTACAGACAGAGCTGGCCTACAGCGTAAGCTTGACTTTGCTCTCCGTTCCTCTAACTCGCCGGCTGCTTTGTTCGGTACGCCTGGCTGTTTATGCGCACCGTTTCACACGCCTGGTGAATCACATGGCTGTATGAAGCATACAGGCTGGGTCAGGAGGTCCAGTTACTGTTCAGATGAATGAATAAGACGTGTGGACCGTGTGACTTTGAGCACGTGCTTGCTGGTGTCAGATGTGGTGGTTTTAGCAGTTCGCAAACAGCCGCCCTTGTGGGATTTTCCTGCGACGTTGACAGGCGGGTGCGATGGCACGAAAAAAAACATCCGCTTAGTGGCGCTTTGGTGGGGGAGGGGAATGACCGGACCCAGTAAAGCAGAAAGGACGGAGGACGAGCTGCAAACCTCAGCTCAGTACAACGGTGATGTGCAAAAAGAGATCTCAGAACACACGAGTTCTCTGACCGGTCAGGTGTGTATTTAATGGCCAGTGTAACCTTTGTCAAGCAAATACTTCCAGCAGTTCAAGGAGGCACGGAGCGCACCATCTCAGCATGGTTCCACAAACATAGAAGCACGTTCGCTTTTCTCCAGTCGCCTCCACAGTCCACACATGGGAGGTCAATGCCGCGTCTTTGCGATGAGATGGAGGGCGACGTTAGTAGAACGAACCCGACACCAAAAGATCTGCAGCCGCTCTGAGAAGCTGTCAGCCCATCATGGACCAGAAACCCTGAGAAATGTGTGCTTCATTTTGTTGTTGAATTCATGCAGTTAGGGAGGTTTTAAACAAAACAGAATGCTTGGTAGCAACTAGATACCCTCTAACAAAGTTCTACGCGCGTGTGTGCGCTTCCAAGCAGTTGGCCTGATAAGCAGCAGGTTCTTGGTTCGAGTCCCATCTTGTATCTAGTAACTCTTAAGTAACGTATGCGAGTTACTTGAGAAAAATGATGGAGCTGAATGCACGTGTCAGAACTGCAAGCTGGTTTAGAGCAGCAGATAAAACAGTGTTTGTGGCTGGTGCCTGCCTCGCAGCGTGAAGGTTCCGCCTTCACATCCACCTCCTGCTGTAGCAGCTCTGAGTTAGAGTCGCGAACATCGTAGCGTAGTCACTTATTTAGCATAAATAGCCTTGGACTGAGATTTCAGCCAAATGAATGTTAATATTAACAATGTCACTAATGTCACTAATATGTCACAGTCCTTTGCGAAAAGCGTGTTGTAAAGCAGAAGCCCGTCTTCCACATGTTACACGTATGCTGTGCTAAGAAACGTGTAAAAAAGTGGTGCCACCGGTGGGTTTCCACCCCGCTGAGCTGCCATTGAAGCCGGAGCCTGAGGGAAACTGGAGGGAAACTGGAGCCAATCTGACCCCCAGCGCATTTGGAACTTTAGCAGAATAACCGGCATAAATGTTCAGTAAGTTTCCACAATCCCTGCAGAGTGAAATGCTGAGACGCACAGACCAGACGTCTTGAATCGCGTCCTTGGGAGCCACGAGCTAAGCGGGTTTCTTTTTTGTACCCAGTTTTGTCTTGTTTCTCAGTAGCGGACGCTGCAAGATCTGCAGTGGATATTAAATTTGTAAAGACGTGGCACATAAAACAAACGTGCGGTTCCCTTTGCCCTCATCCCACCCGCCCTGATGTACCTAAATCATAAACAAACAAAAAAATCCAGCTTTTCACCCTGAATGTTTTCAAAGCTGACAAACAAAGATCCCCGTGGGCTGACTTTCACAGACGTCGCCCAACTTCCACAACTAATTTTAAACCATTTCTAACGTGACTAAGCAGTTTATTGAAATTCACGCCACGTCGCTTCTGATCCAATTACGTTCTCCTCGCTTTAACATATGAAATATGCATTAATCCCGCGGGCTTAGACAAAATGACCCGAGACGCTTGGTCCCGCTTTGTGCCTCACGCGACCAAGGAGAAGAGAGATGAATGAGAGAAGTGCAGGAGGTCAGACGCCTCTTTTCGGCCTCAGATCAAAGTGTTCCGCCCCCTTCTTTTCGGCCCCAAGCAGTTTAACATCTTACATTTTGCCAGAGGTAACAGAATATTTCTTTGCAAGCTTTCATCCTGTGCTTTTGGACTTAGAATAAGCACCTTTGCCCCCTGCGCCTCCTCTATAAAGTGAACTGTGCTGTAAGCGCTCAACAGGGTCCTTCTGCTGCTTCCGTCCAGAATCCAGCCCGAGATTCGAATTCTGCTGTTTGTCGAAGGAACGTGATGTAGTGCTTATTGCCATCGTGTTATTTCTTCATTTCCTCACCAGGAAACTTGACAGCACCAAAGGTTTGGCACATTTTAAAGTGATGATGGTTTGAACTGAATGCACACAAAATAGAGGCATTTTTTTTAAAAACAAGCTCTGCTACCGACTATCGGTTATAGAAGTAAATACCTGCATTAATACGTATGGTAAATACCTGGTTTGGTTACTTTATACAGTCTACCTGCTTTTTTTTTCTGCTTGTGTGACTCTTTCCATTGGGCCTCTGAGATTTCGCAGCACGACTGTTTAATTCTCCCGTCTGGTCCTTCGTCGAACCGCCGTCCTTCCCGCCGCAGCCGAGCGAGAACGACGGTCTCCTCCGCGCCACGAACGGGGTTTTCTCCGTGACGTCGCTCAGCGTTCCGGCACTTTTCCTTCCGTCATCGCTGGCTGGATTCAACAGGGAAGTACCTCGACCAGGAGTAAACCGGCACGAGCGGGGATCCAGTCCCAGTGTCCAGCGCACCGACACTCTTTGTTGTCCAGTATATTTTTGTGGGCAATAAAGTCAGTTTGAATTTTGGTGACGCCTCGCTGTAGATGTGTTCTTGGGAAATGACAGAGTGCTATAAGAGGGCATTAATACAGTATATCGCATAAACAGGGGTTCAAAACTGTAACATAATAGAAAGCAGTTTAGTTTCTATCAGATTTGAATGAATCAATTTCTCTGTTAATATTGGGTTTAAAAATTAGTTTTTTTTGTTTTTGTCAGGGCAACAGCGCCTCCTTGCTGTCAGGTAGAGATAGACCTTCGAACGACCAACTTGCTGAAATTGGATTTTTTTTTTGCTCAGGACATTTGTTTGGTTATTATTACAACCGGTTTCTCCAATTGAGCCGGTGCCGGTTGTCAAATTCGTCTTTGCACGTCGTCCTCAAAGGAGCGCGGGCGCCAGGGGTGGGGATAAGCGACCGACTCCGCCGACGTGCGCAGCAGACCTTCTGCTTCTTTCCACTCTGCGGACTGCAGGCTTCACCCCGAGCCTGAAGATGTCACCCCCCGTAGGTGGGGTGAGGAGGAAGCTGCAGACCACCGTGGACTGTGACTCACACCCACCGTCCTTTTAATCACTGACTCTTTTACACCCGAGCCCTTCAGCCGCCTGCCTCCATAATGCAAAACTAAGGCCTACAAATAATTAGATATTTGATAATAATTAATAATAAATAATTAGACTGTTTTCATTACTGATATTTATAAGTCATTTGTTTGAGTTTTTTCATTATTATGTGTGTCATGACTGTCTTATGTTACACATATCTCTTTAGCTCCATTTCCCTGCGGGGACCAGTAAACACATCTCCTACCCTGTCCCGTCCTGTCCTATTGTGACCGTCTCGTGTGACCTGTGCGTTGGGCTGCCGTGTGACGTGTTTCCCTGCGGGGACCAGTAAAGTGACTTTGCTCCTGTGAGCTGCAAGGCAGACGGGGCCGCAGCCGTCCTGCAGCTCTATTCCCGCTACAGTTCTTTGTTGATGCTATTATTGCTCAGGTGCTGCTACAACACACCTGCTGAGACAGGCAAATGACAAGCGAAGCCCCTTCGGGGACGTTTCCCATGGCTGGCACTCGCACGCAGGCAGAGTTTTCGTTAGCTCACGCCCCGCTGTGGTTTCGCCACTTTACTGCGCAGCCTTAACCTCTTCCTCAATTCTGCGGCCTTGCGGACAGTGCTTTCCGTTCCCTTCATCGCGATCTCTGCGATACGAGGCTCCGAGTCGGTACGCTCTAAATAATATTTCGAAAACAAAATTGAACCGATAACATAATATTAAAGAGTCCTGCGGGGCCCAAACTTCTGGGGAGGCTGCAAATGAAAGTGCCCCTGAAGTATCGCAGCTGAACTTTGGCTGTGAAGTAAATCTCTTCGAGGAGAGCCACGTAGAAGTTTAACAAAAGCCTGACTTTGTCACCAGCCTACTTCACATTTGATAGTTGTGGTCTTCACCTACGAGCACCTGCCCTACGTGTGGTGTTACCTTCATTGTGTTTGTGCCACCATCTACAGGGACACGTGCTGCCAGATCTAGAGTTCGCTGTTAGTCCGGCTCACGTCACTGACCGCCGCCACCCTAACGCCCTAAATTCGGAACCTTCTCGCCGCTCTACCTTCATCCTGCAGTCAGACCCCCGATTGTTAAAATAGCCTCCGTGGAGGAACCTGGTTTCCCAGTTACTGCTCACCATCTCCTCACTGTGTTTGTTTGTCTGCTGGTTTACATATTTACTGGCAAAACTAAATAGATTATAAAAAGGTGGAAAACTGTACAAAGACGCAGCAGTCACAGCGAGTAGCGCCAGGCGGCCAGAGCAGCAAACCAAGACGGTGAAGGAAACGGAGCCAATGATCCACCTTCCTTTGTGCTTAAATGGAAACGCCGAGCGGCCTGATGCGGAACGCGCGGTCCTTTTCGCCGCCATACGGTCTTTCCCTGCTACCTGGAGACAGAAGGGAGGGAACAGCAGATAAGAGACGTTTGTACAAATTCGTCTGCAACGTGTGACGCAACAAACTAATCAGGTGATGTTTTGTGCCCAAAAAAGGAAGAAAAAATAAAGGCCGATAGATAAGTGAGCTGCTTCCATCGCTCCTTCCTGAGTTTACAGTCATTCCGCTCCCTTTTCTCCAACCTGGACCGCCTCACCTCTGTATACACCTCTGTATACAGCAAGGTAAGCCCACCTGCATCAGCTCACAGCAAGTCCTTTGCTCACAGGTGCCACAAGCAACAGGTGGGAGTGGAACTTGCAGCCCCTTAGAGAAGCGGCAGCAGCTTGTGTCCCTACATTGCCTTTTTTTTGGCTGCTTCTTCTCACTTTTTCATATCAGTTGAGCACTTTCACACGTCACAGTGTCCTATCCTGTCCAGTGCCCCCTCTGTCGCCGAGTTCGGCGGAGGGGTCACACCTGCTGCTGAGCGCAGTGGCTGAGCCCCCTGCTTGGGACCCCGGTGGTTGCAGTTTACAAGTTTATTCCTTTATGAAAGTATCACTTTTTTGGCACAAATTAAACTAATCCTTACAGCTCATTGTTACCAGGGTTTTATTTTAAACTTCTGTGCGCGGCTTCAAGAATGAGTCTGGGGTCAAAAAGATTCGCAGTTGAGGGGCCGACGCAGCGCACGGGACTATTTTCAATGTGTGCCGACGTGTCGGTACTTTGACGCCGTCCTTTGTGAGATGCGTGCGGCGAGCAAATTTGTGGGCAGCTGCTTTATCGCCACGCAAATATCTCACATTGCCATAGTAACCGTCGGGGTAAAATTTTAAAGGGAAAAATAATCACCCGATTCTAAGAAGCGGATAGACGACGTTGCCGTTGCGTTCCGGTGGTCCGAACGATCGAGCTTGTTTACTGAACTCGAACGCCGCCGACGCTCTTATCGTTTCATCTGAACAGAAACTGGCTGCACAGTCAAAGTGCATTTCTTTTTGCTTTGAAGGCACCACTGGATCCATCTAACAGAACAAAGGGAGAATACAGGTGCGATCCGTCCGACCGGTGAGGTAAAAGCATTTTGGAACAGGTACATAAGGCCTTTGGATGGTGTTCTGCAGCAGATGTTTGAAGGGCCCGTCGGTCCTGACCGTGCACTTCGAATGGGGTCTGTGGACGCTGGGTGTTCAAGACAGCATCCCTCACACCCACCCTGCGGTTAGTGCGTGCAGTCAGGCTCCAGGGCTGCGGTTCTGCGCAAACACGCATCGCTCATCGCATCACGACGCCACATTGGCGAGGAGATCCCCCTCCCCACCCACCCTTGCTGTTCTGCACTTCTTCATCTCCTTCTGCAGGCTGCGCCACATCATTTATCGTGTCCGTTCCTTTTCATTGATTCATTCCTTTTTCAACCTTTCCGGCCCTTAAAGCTGAAGCGCCTTTCTGTCACTTTTCTAAGAACACTCATTCGCCTGAAATACTTTACGGGTCGTTATATTTATACAGAGACAAAAACTATGCAAAATAAGTCCATCACTTCAACTAGGACCATCTGGACCCCAGCAGGGTTTTCCTCTACTTTGTTTAACCCTAAACTGACCGTAGTGGTTTAAAGCCGGGAGGGGCGGCGGCGCCAGAGTCAGAGCCGGATTGTCGAGATGCTGAACCCACTTTGGGCTCCATCTGTTTAGCAACTGCAGTGGTTCCTTACTTCCCCCTTACTTCTGACTGAGCAATCGAAGACTCGCTGTTGAAATTTGCTGTGGAAATTTCGTGTAGTGAATTGCACCCACTACACCCGCTGGAGCGTCTCGAAAGACGTCTTTTGTAAGCCTGCTGTCCGGGTACGAGTCCGCCGGTACGTTCAGTAGGCGCTCTTTCACCAACCCACCTCTGACCGAGGGTGACGCGTCTTCTCGCAAGGAATTCGTGATCGTCCCCGAACTTGGTTACCGAAGGGGGCGAAAGAACGGCGGAGCAGAAGCTGTTGGGCTATTTTTTGACCGGAATCGATCGTCTGCTTGTCAGTATAATTATTACACAGCAGACAGAGCGAAACGCTGCTGTTTAAAATTCGGTTACTTATAAGTCAGCAGAGGCGTTACACGACATCCTGTTTCTCGGTTTCCTTCTCATTTTAGGAGCTCGGCTTTATTCATTCGTAGCTCCTGCGGTCACTTCGTAAAAGTTTATGCCCAGTTTTTGCTTGACCCCAAAACGTCAAAATCGAGTTTCTCAAACGCACTAAGTGCTGGAAAGCAGGTTGGAAGCTCATGGCTTCGTGGTAACGCTGTGTCTGACTCAGGTGGTTGCTTGATATCCTGCAAAACAGGGGGTTTAGTTCAAGGCCGGCATCTCCACATTCTATTTCTGCACTACGATTAGTATTGATCATTAAAATTAACTTGTTGCTTAGCAACATTTATATCCAAGGCTGCGTGCAGTTTTCAACCTAGCAGGGTATTTGACTGTAGTAAATCTGAGGAAGTACCTCGCTCATGTGTCCTACAGCAGCGTTTGTGAGCAGAGCTTGAACTCTTGAATCTGCAGAAATGAAATTATAAGAACGTTTTCTTAACCGCCACTCCACTTTTCCAGCAACGGCCTGTATCTCCCGGGGATCAGAAGTTTTTACGTGTGGCTTTGCCCAGGGTGGGGGGCAGGAGCTTATCGTTCTGCTTATCGTCCTGCTTCAGCTCACCTGCAACAGGATGAAATTGCATGAAGCGAAATGTCGAGAAAAAATAAAACTTGCTCTGCAGAAACATGGGAGAAGATGGTAGATGAGGTTTTGGAGGACAGGCCACGGCTTCAGAGGGTTGTGCCTCAAAGGAAGAAGAAAGCAGGTTCCCAGCAGCTCTTACACATTTTGTACTCGCCATTTTGTAACTTTTTATGCATATTAATGGCCGTGTAGCGTCGTTTTAGAAGTGAAAATATTATTTGTTTATCGTGTTGTTGTCCAGTGCCGGGTGTGCAGTGTGTTCTTGTCCCCTACGTGGGGACGTGCTGTCAATATAAGCTGTAGGACCTACCACACGCTCCTGAAAACACGCAAACAGTGGTTTAATTCAACATCCAAAGTATCTGCATAACCGACTGAGAAAGGCGATTTCAGAGCTTGTCAGAGTGGAAACGGGAGGTTAGAATCTTTCCTACAATCTGCGCACCATCAGTTACACTTATTGCTCAACTTGTTCAACCTGAAAGGACCCGAAAGGGCTCCGCTCCCGTGCAGGACGTCTGTTTTTTCATCCGACTCAACGGGGATGAATTTGTTGGAAACGATAGCAGCTTTTTCAGCCCCGTCGTCCAGTGTTATCATCACTATTATTTATGTTATTTCACTGCTTCCTTTCCTCATAAGTGGTTTTACATCACCGAGGGAAAACTGAACGCACCTTCTGCACGGTCCGATCCGTCAGTCACTTTGGAGACAAGCAGCTACTAAACAAATAAGTATAATGTGGAAAAAAGTAAACACTCGCATTTCTGTAGGAAAGCTGATTTTTACTCTGGTATCGTGGTAACGTGGCATTAGGTCGATGTCGGCCTTTTTCACTATTAGCAATGCATTACGCATTAAAGTGATTCAGGATGCGATACGTGTTTAAGATGTAGAGAAACCCGCGATTTAACTGAAATGGCACTTCGGCGAGGAGTTTTGCCCAACAGGGCAACTGTCACATTTATATGAAACACGCTGAAAGGTTTGTCACAAATTATCTTCCTGACATTGAAGGGGACAAAACATTTTTTCTTTGCCTGCACAGGGCGACACCTGCAAGAAGAAAAAGACAATAAGTGCAACAGAAAACGTCTTATTATGATCTTCATAGCTATTTGTATGAATTGCTGCACAAGTTTTGAGCAATTCTGCAGGCCTGCCTTTGCATGCAAGTTAGACGTGTTTGTGGCTTCTGCTCAATTCGGACCAAAGGTAGCGGCGCTTGTTTGAACTGGTCAGTCAAAAGGTTTTGACCAGAAAACTAGTGCAGGGAGTCACTCATATCTCAATCTTACTTTTAAAAAGTGGTTACCAAACGGAGGTTTGAAAGACGCTGCAAGAAAACTGAATGTCCATATAAAGAGCGCTGTGCATGTGAATTCAAACTGCTCTCTGCAGCATTTCACAAGTGTGACATTTTGTCACTTGGGTCCCAGATATTTCCTGCTCGCAAACCTCACACTTATCTTCCCCATTTTGAGCTTCCTCTTTGCACGGCTGCTCTATTAATGGTCAGGCGCCACCTGCCTCCGAGCACATCACCCTCAGCTCCGTGGAGAGACGCTTCAGCCTGGCGTAACCCCCCCCAGGAGCGCCTGCGACGGCAGAGATGCCCAGCGACGGTGCGTGAGCAGCCAGGTATGTTGATGCACGGGCAAACACGCACACATAGAATGCACTGAAACTAGCCTGTGCTGAAGCAGACGCTGCAAAAAGCTCATTTTCCGTGTTGCATTCGTTGCAGTTTTTCTTGACATCAGAGCGAACAGGAGGGATCGATCGGACAGTTTCCGAACGCTGATTTGCGCGTGTTAAAAAATGTTTTTAAAAATAAATAAATAAATAAATATCAGTAGTGCGGGGCTGAGAGCTGCAGCTGCTGCTCAGCACTTCTGTCTTCAGCTTCCTTGCCTCCAGTCTGAAAAGGTTCGAGTTCAACAGCTGCTGCACACTTTACTCATCCTCAGCCACTAAACAGAGTTGCCTTCTATCTGCACAAGTGACTAACTGTGTACGTTTATCCTTTGCTTGCAGAAGTTTCTTAGAAATGGCCACTTTTCTTTAACAATCCAACTCGACTGACCGCGCAAGAAATTCCCTCTGATCTTGAGATCTGATTCAAACCAAACGCAACGTCTTTATGCAAACGATACCAGAGGAGAAAAACTAACACCGAACTGCTGAAGTTCTCATAAGGGAGGCTTGCATGACACACGCTGTGAGCTGCTAAGACATGTTTGGCTTTTAATTTGTTTTAATTTCTTTTATTATTTAGTGCTTCAGTTAATGGACATGTCCCTTCAAAGAAATGCTCATTTTTAACACACAGGCTTGAAACTCGGGTTTGAGCGGGGTTGTAAAGCTAAATTTGCATCTTCAGAGCCCTCGACAGCAAAAGGTGTTTGTGTCTCGTAGGTTTAGACCCGGCCAACTCTACGGCTCCAAGAGAAGGCCTCCCACTTAGTGTATTTGACAAGCTGAGTTGGACACTCAGTATGGCGTGGTGTCAGTTTGTCAAATACCCCAAGTGAGAGGTCGCTCATCTCCCCGTCCGCCCGCCTGCCCGCCCGCAGCCCCCGCCGACAAGGACAAGGGGACCTTCGATGGCCCGGCTGGCTGCTCATCGCCGTCACATTGCTGCTGTCTCAGGATGTTTTAAATGCGAAACCTCTGTAGGTGAATGTGATACCAACCGCCTCTAGTTAATACAAGTTTCCTCATTTATCTAATCTAAGCTTCAGAAGTTTCATTTACTCATTTGTGCTGATCAGGTACCTGACCTGTGTGTTACTGTACGGAACGTGTAAAACTTTCACTTAACACCACTTTATCGTGGGCATAGCGGGTGATTCAAAAAGAGTGGACAACTTTCACATGGGTATTATTCAGTAAGCGTCATATTAGCAGGTACTCTATTCAGCATCTGTAAGGTTAAGAAAAAAACCGCTTTAGACTACGCTCGTGTCCAGGAAAGTGTTCGATTCTGTTTGTCCCACCCGACACTTTTCCGCTATTTCCAGCGACACCGAATGCTGTGTTTCGAAGAGCACGGCTTTGTAAGACCACGACTGACCTTATATTATTATTATGATTGTAAAAATACTGGGTGCCAAGCAGGGGGACCGACCACAGGACGAAGGGAGGATGAGTAAGGGGCCGTTTGACATTTCTACACCACCTAAACCGTTTAGAGCTACCGTTAAAAAGGAGTTTCTCATGACTTCCCCTCGCAAAATGGGTTTGAGTAAGAGAGGATGTGTGTTATCTTGTGATCAAACAGCTATATATAGCGAATGTGTCATTTGTTGACTGTGGCATAGTCACCATACGAGATATTCAGTGCAAGGGGGCAAATTTATTATAAAGCAATATGGAAAGAAGAATCACCATCAGTGTCCATAAAGTGTGATTTGTAGATGTGTTTATGTGGTAGGAAAGTAGCACTGAATTTCTCCCAGACCACACTTAGGAAATGACACAAATGCCATTTTATCCTGGCTTTCTGGTCAAGTATTCAAGGACATGTGTTTATCACGTACTTTATCATTATGCGAACATGGAGTTGCTTTGCCGGTCTAGGATGCTGCTTCGCAAAATCAATAAACTTTGACACGGCTGCCTTGTCTCATAGTGTCACGTGTTTAACAAAGGATGTCTCCTTTTGTCCAGGAATAAAACATTAGCTGTTGCAGCTATTCTTGGGTACGGGTTATGCTGGGACAAATTATAATTTCCAAAACATCCGCACAACTGCCTGCTTTCTTAATAGACGCTTAAATAAATTTAGAGCACTGGAGCGATCGCCATCGAGCCCACGGGCGGGAAGTTCTGTGCGGAGTTTGCGCGTTTTCCCTGCGTTTGAGCGGGACCCCTGCCAGGAGCTTCGTGTGCTTCGGCTGAGACGGCGACTCTGAATTACCTGTTTGTGCGTGTGAGCGATTGTGCTGCGATGGGCCCGTGTCCCCTCCAGAGCGTTCCCAACGCGCTTCCAGGACAGGCTGCGGCTGTAACCCCGCGTGACACAAGCGGGTACTGATGTTGGACAGATGGACGCTGCAGTGCCTATAAGAATGTGAGTAATACTTCCATGTCTTCCCTGTGCTAGACCAGAAAGCGAAGGCCTGCAGCTGGTGAAGTAAAACAAAGCAGTATTTTCGGAAAGTCTGGCTTTCATGTCTCTTTCTTGTGCTGTCACTCTCAAAGCCGCCTGCGGCTAGAGGTGAGCGTTTTACGAAGTTCAGCAGAACTCCCCCAGGAGGATCTTTGATGAGGATACCAGTGAGTTTCTAAAAATGCCTTTTGAAGTTGTCCATAACAGGACCACCCTCCTCCCACCTGGAGCTGCTCCCCCTGCAGGTCACCGGTCAAACTACAGCTGCACAGAACAGCGAATTGCAGTCTGTGTTCTTTAAGGTGTATTTGTAATATGTTTTTATAATAATCTCCTTTTACTTTGACCTCTACTAAGCTCTATAGGTTATCTTTGTTTTTTTACACAAATCACAGCAAAAATGAATAAAATGCACATTAAAAATGACTCTGTGCCAACCTCCCTTTTGTAGGCAAAACAACTGTAAAATATGTGAGAAAAATATGAAGGCCAGGATGTCGCAATGAACTGTGTCCCCCTGCGTATCTTCCATGCACGATGGGAATTGGTCAGTAAGTCAGATTTCAAGAGCTGTGCCTTTGACAGGCCTGTCCCGAACGCAGCCATATCATCGCTCAAGAGACGTCAGAAGCAAACCAAAAACGACGCGCTATTGTCAGAATAAGCACCCCCCCAAATTCATCTCGGGCGCCCCAACAAAATCATAGGTTAGACAGAACAGCAAACAATATTTCCATCATCTACAGAAAATTGGTTTTTTACAGGACAGGTAAGTGCAGACCTGCTCTTACTTTTTTTTTTTTTTTTACACACTGTCACCTAAGCAACAGGGATGCTGCTGAATATTAACAATATTTACATTTTGCTGACATTAACTGCAGTGATATTCACTGTTACCTGAGCAAAAATAGACTTTAAAAAGCTGTGCTGTTAAAGTACTGCAGATAAAAAACAACTTCTTTCTTCTTGGTTACGTCCATCTATTGAACGTATCTGCGCACAGGGTTGAACATACTTGCACAGGGTTGTGTGTTTAATGCTTTAAAACAATTAATATGTTCAGCAAAGAAAACCAACACAGTCGTGAACTGAAGAGAAAAAAAAACAGTTTAATGAATAATTTTCATATTCAATAAGAATTAGCGCATTATCCTCTGCTCTCGTGCACATTACAGATGGAAGTAACTTAAATGGGGTTGGACTTCATTCAAAAACATAGCTTTAAAAACTGAAAAAAAATCCAAATAAGCAATCTAGACCTTTCCTAAAGCAAAAACAAAAAAAAAATAATTGAAATGCAACATAATTACCTATTTATTGCATTTGGTTTGTTTAACTGCTGTAAAAGGCTTGTTGCCGATGGCATAGCAATGTCCCTCGGAGACGTCACGTCCTTCAAAGCTACAGCCTCAAAGCAACCAAACTATATCCAAACATACTACCTGCATCCGCCAGTTTTGACATGAGAAATAACTACCCCGGGAGGTTCGGTTTTCTCCCTTCTCACGGTTGAAAAATTTGCAGTCGGTTATTACTATTCATCAGCCACGTCTGTAACACCATTTGCATGTTGCAGCTGAAAAACGAAATAATAATAAGTCTATAAACCCAACTGAGTGTAAAAATCAAACGGCAGTGGCTTTAACCAACGTGATCAAGATGCATTTGAAACTGTGCGAGCAATTCGCAATTCACAACAAATCCCCCCTTTTCCAAACCGCTGTTAGTACTAAATCTGCCTGCAGAAAGCGGGCTGCGAGTAGCACTAGACGACCACCTTTACCGCATTTTACTGCAGTTTCCTGCAGAATATTCACCTGTTTTTCTAGACATCGGTCATTAGAATGGCACGGCACATCTTATTACACGGACACTTTTTTATGTTTGCAAACCAAACGTATGTTAAACAGAAACGAACGTTGTGCACCCAATTTAAATAGACAGTGAACAAACAAACAGGAAAATAAGGTAAGTGCATGGGGGGGGGCTTAAGTCGACACCTGCAAACTCAGTCTGCTACGGCTATGGACTGATGGATTACTCAGATATCCAAACCCAAACAGATTCTTGCCCTCTAACCCGAAAAGCAGGGTCTCCTTTCACGTCACGTCTGCTCGAGAGGCCTTTCTGAGCTCTTGCGGAAGGAAGATGTTGCTCAGTGGCCATGTTTACAAGCACTTCATTTTCCAAAAACTGACTGACTGCTTATAGTTAATTTCCCAAATGCACTGTTAACATGCACCGTGACATGAATGAACTGTTTTTAGTCCCACACACATAGTTGGCTGTGTATTTTATGACTTGATGTAATGTCAAAACTGGCATTCTTCTCTACAATCCTGACAGAAGAGAGAACACATTTTTTCAACATTAATACTGACAACATTTGACATACTGTTTTTTTAAAAGTATAGTACAAGACTTATACCATGGGGGAACAGCTGGAGTCCTTGATGCAACTCGAGGGTCTTAAACTAACTACTCAGCTATTGAGCACTTAATTTGAGTCAAGGAGTAGGAAAATGGAAAGATGAGACAACATCCCAGAGTTGTATATAAAAAAAGGTGGAAAAATGAAGTGCATGTGAACTTGTCGGGTGGTAAAAAAGCAATCAAACTGCAGCCTACGTAAGTTTACCCCCGTAGCTAACACTTAATGCGCAGTTAAGGGTGTGCGGTCACCCTGTGGGCTGCTCGGTGCGGAGGACCTGGCCATTCCCGGGTGGCTCTGGAGAACACGGCTCCGCCCTGGAAGAGGAAGAAAGGTGCTCTAGCTGGCTCTTGTCCATACCCAGGCTGCTGCACAGCTCATCCAGCAGTGTCAGGACGTGCAGCGAAGTGTACTGCGCCACTTGATTCCCTTCAGCACAAAAACAGGGTATTTCATCAATAACCATCCTCTCCTCCTCACACTAATAGCCCCCCTGGCCATTAAATTCAATAAAACAAGTGCTTTGTAAAAACAAATACAAGGTCTTCTGAGATGGCCTACAGTGAACAAGAACTGATTTCACATGTTGCCCGCTGTCCTACTTTGAAAGTATACAAATAAATGGAATTGAAATGTCTCCAAAACAAAGTGCATTAAAAACAAGGAAGCCCAGCTTTTACAGAACATGTTATTTTCTGAGCAACGAGAAACATCACTGCATCTCCCCGACCCCAGGTTTTCTCATGGAAAAAGACAAACATCATCAAAAAGAGAAGCTCACCTTTGCTGTTTCCAGGAGACACTGTGAGCTTTTCATCCTGTGCGTTGCAGTCTGGCCATTCTGACATCTACAAGAGATGAGTCTCACTGCAGCCACAGCAAGGCTGAAAAACATGAGTCCTCACTGAGGACTCAACAAAACTCCTACGCTTCTGAGCCTCAAATTATTATTGTGAGCCAGCTTTTGGCCGACACCTCCATCCACTGTGACTTACAGGGTCAGTTCTGTTTATTAAACTACTTCCAGTTAGGTTCTCATTTATTCAGCGTGGACATTTTTACTGTTTCTCTTCAGGATATGTACCATGAGCAGTGGGACCACAGCAGAGGTGGGCATTTGAACCAGGTACCTTCAGCCACTGGGTAAGGGCTCTGACCCCTAGGCTACCAGTAGTTCTGATACTTGAAACATTAAATCTATGTTTGAGTGAGTTATTTTAATTTTCCTTCACTGTTTTAAACGGCACCCACACACAACTGTTTATCTGTAAAGGTAAACATGGTGTACAGAGAGCTTCTGAAAACATGGTGGTAAATTTGTACAGTTTGAAAAACTGGTGTTGATTAAAGATGGTCTTCTACACTACTGGATTCTTCACAAATACTGTGAACCAAGTGGAAGCAACAGCATTAAATCAACTGCACTGGTTTTAGTTTTTTTGGACCACATAATAAAAAAAAAAAGAACTGACAGTAGTGGAAGAGCACTCAGCCTCCCGGGTTTGTCAGCTCACAGTAATCATTTCTACACAGAAGTCCTACTGACAACTGGAAATGGAACTGAGCAGGAACAGGTAAAAGTGAGGAGCGCAGACGGTCCGGTGACTATAACAACAGTAAAAATCATCAAAAAAATCATTACCTCCAAAACGGAAAGAGGTGGAAAAGCATTTTTTTGCTGCACAAAACAACAAAAACACTAATGATTTTTTTTTCCCCATTTGTGCTGTTTGTAGGGGGGGGCAGCTTCACAAGTTCAGTGATGTCGCCAATGAAAATAATATATCATTATTATCATATCTTTATCATTATTACATGAATATCTGCAAATCGCAAAGACATTCAGCAGTGGTTTAAACTGCGTGAAACAGCACAAACGTAGCAATAAAAATAGAGCCCGGTTTCACCTGTGTCTAACACTGCAGGGGGCCGAGTGACACGTTCCATGTAAACAACCATTAATATCTCCTTAATGAAAAGAGGTGAAAAGATGCTTTTTGCAGCACTCTTGAGACAGACCCTGATTTCACGTGTCTCCACTGTTGTAAGGAGGCCGAGTGACATCACAGCATAGGACAGATCTTAAGACCGGTGCTTCTCATCCTCTACTTACAGGTCCCACAGTCACGGTGCTTTCTGGCATGTCCATTTCCGTGTCCGAAAGGTCAGGATTAAAGAGCTGTAAAAAGTGCAACGTTTATTCTTAACAGGATAATATCTTCCTTCCGATCTCTTTTCGATCTGTTCGTATTATGTCGTATCCAAACACAGCGTGAGAGATCAGAAGCGGTCAGTCCAGTCGTTGCCTGGTCAGTGCCTATCGCAAACAAGGAACACGCACACATCTACGTCCGTGGCTTTTCGGGACCATGTCCTCAGTATTCACTTCAGGGTCCGTGCTCATAAGTACTCTTTCATTAAAACACAAGTCCATAGGTGGAACCTGCATAAACAGCCGATAATGTGTCACGCAGGCGATGCTGCTCTTGCATGTTTATTGCTTAGAAGTGTAAATATCAAAGAAATTTCCAAATACCGAACATACAGTGTCACAGTGTATACCTAAATTCAGTTTTGTGGTTTTCCAGGTTTTAGAGTTTTTTTTTGTTGGGGTGGAATGAAAACAATTCAATTTAATGTAAAACACGTATGTGCAAATGTTATTTACATTTAAGGACGACGTGCCTTGTACGTGTTCTGCATCATATGCCATCATGGCCAACGGGTACAAATGCACGATGCAGAATAAGGTGAACAAACAGAGCAATAAATACATATCGCAAAACAGGAGCTTTCGAGAGCAATCGCATTAATGCCGGTTCAAGCTGTGCAGTTCGACGACCCCCGTCCCTCCATTCCGTCCAGTTCCATTAAAACACAACTACGGTGATACCTGCAGCTGATATTTCAGGATGGGAGTGGCGCCGTGCTACTGCGTGCCTCTTGCTTTTCCCTCTGGGTCGTATCTTTCCTAAGATTCATGCTTGGGAGCTTGAGGCTATGGCACAGTATCGTTGCTGTTCCTAAGACCGTGCTCTTCTGGACTGAGATCGGTGCCCCTGGTATCGGAAGGAGCCCCTTTTCCAGCTTAGGGGTCACGGTCCCAAGTGCTCCTATCACCTACGGGACTACCTTCCACCATCTCTCCAGTTCTTCTCACACTCCCTGGTATTTGTTCAGCTTTGCATATTTCCTTCTGTAGTATAAATATATACATAGATTCATAAAGATACCACCCACAGGGAAAAATGGAGTGAGAAGGTAATTATGGGTATTCCTTCAGACACGAGTCTCTGATTTAAGTATTTCTGCGCAGAAGGGTGAAATTATTTAATATGCTTTTCAGAGTTATGACCTGATTTTTTGTATTTACAAGTAAAAACAGGCATTCTTCCCATAATGATAACTATGTCTCTGACTTATGAAATTTCACCTTACGGGTCAATTTCTAGGAACGCATTAAACTCATAAGGCCACACTTGTGCATATATTTAATTCATTCATTATGTCAAATTCACTCTCCAACTCTTCATGTGCAATTTATTTAAATAAATTTATACTAAAAAGACTACTATCACTTCCCAAACTGTTTAAATAGACAGGACCAGCCACAGGACATTACGGAACGGTGGGTTTAACCCAGTCGTATGGTTATGGGACTTGCGTGGTTCCTTTTTGTCTGGGTAATAACTTTGCACTGACTGCATTTTAAAAAAAAATTCCAGAAAAAGAGCTTACATTACTAATAAATTCTGGCTCCATGCTGAACTGTTTCCCAAGAAGCAAAGCCTGAAGTTCTTCGAAGGTGGAGTCAACGCCATTGATGTGATCTTGAATAGCAGCCCTTTGGAAGCAAGCGAATGCATTTAAATCTGAATTAATGACACTTTCGCCTCCAACAAACGTTTGCATTATTCCCTCAACCGGCTCTCACAAACTTGGCGTAGACCAAATTCCCCAAAATTTAGGAGGCTATGAACATGGGTGCCCCTACCTGTCTATTTTTACTTCATTCTGATATGGCGTCACTGACGTCTCTTCTGCTTCCAGGATGCTGTCTAAGATTTCGTCCCCCAAACTCCTGGTACCTTCTTGCGGCAGTGATGTCTGCTCCAAACACTGACCTTTGGTTTCCACTCCTGACGTCCCCGTCGCTTCCTCTGCTGTGACATTAGGATCAATGCTGTGGAAAACACGTATTTGCCTTTTGATTGACAGTTGTGGCTGCTGCCGTTTTACAAAGATGAGCAAATAATTGCAATTTTGCAATTTTGTTTGTTGCAAATTGGATCTTCTTACGAACAGAACAGTTACAAATTTCAGTGACAAACATTTTCTAGCTAATTTTTTATTAAAAATTTCTTTACTGTATTGTAAGGTGACAAATATAGATAATTGCTTCGACAAGCCAGAGGGCAACTGAGGACAACAAAAGAACTCTGCAAGGAAGGAGAGAAATATAAACCTTCAGGGGTGCTTCAGAGTATTCCTTTGTCTTATATATGTTAACTTTAGGATTTACTCATCTAAAAAGTGTGCTTACATTTACTGAATCACTTGAGGTTATGCAGCCCGCAATAAAGAAACAGAAAGATTGTCAGTGATCAGGGTCAGTGATCTTTATAACCTGTGTACTCTATACGCTACGACTGAAACGTTTGTTCTTCTGTATATGACTGATCAGTCCTTCTTCTGGACCCAGGAAACATTATACAATATAATATACAGTCATACCCCAGTTTACGTTCTTAATCCATTCTTGAAAACCAGATTTAAAACAAGAAAATAGGTAGCCTACTTCCCATTATTTTAAATGGGAAAAAAATAACAATTTTTTCAACACCCCCCCTCCCAAAAAACAATCTCCTAAAATATTACTAAAACACTGTAAAACACTTAACTAACTAACAACCCGCCATCGTCACTTTTACCATCTCTCTTCTCCTTGTACAACCTCTGATATTTCGCGATTCTGCAGCAGAAGTCATAGTGCACATCTGACCTCCTTTGCACAGCTGACTGGACACAAAGCCACAGCAGATCCCCCTCGCTCACACTCAGAGGGCTATTCAAAATTTGCGGTTATGACGGGTTCTCCGAACACAGGCGGTGTAATAGATTGCGCAATATGAACGCAGCACAGGGGAGGTAGACTATTGCAGACCAGATGCTATGGATACCCAGCAGGTGAAATACTAGCAAGACACATAATCAGCTGTCACATTTTAAAATAAAGTACATTATATATGGGCAGTTTTCAATCACTCAGTTCAGCAGCAAAATGTTGTATCAGAACATACTCTGGGATTTTTTTGTACATAGATTAAAAAACGTTATAACGTTACACGGTGAGCTCGAAACTTACACCTCATTTTTGGTATTAAAAAAGACATAACATCCGGAGAGAATGACTGCATATCTTTTTGTCACACATAAGCGTCATACAGTATTTGCACAACTGGAGAAAGGTTAAAAAACTTACATCTCAGCAGCACAGCCTAGATCATCTGGCCATATGTTTGTGGTCTCTTGATCTGTTTTATTTGTGATGTCAACAATGGTTACATTGCTGGAAGATGCTTTACTAAACCTGCTGTTTCCTGAAGTCACCTGTGAATTGAATTACAGATTTCAAGTTATAACACAGAATAGCTAATACAAACATTCAAGTAGCAGAACTTTAATGTTAGATCAATGGCTTGAATTTGGCGTGAATTTTTCAGTACCACTTGAAAGTCACATTGGTACAAAATACATGATACAAGCGTATTTATGTAAGCTATTTCCACACTTCAATACACATATTTTTCTCACTACTATCATGTGGATCGTAATTGGTTAGTAATTTCCAGTTGTATATACGTCAAGATAATTTTTATAAACTTCAGCAATATTTCTGCAATAAGAATATGATTTTGTGTTTCTACAGCAAAACAGGAATAACTTCTGTAACATTCCCTTTGAAGATCACCTATATCTGTGGGCTGCTAAAATGGGCCAACAAAGTGATATTCAAAATCATATCCACATTATTTATGTATTGTGTTCATAAGGATGCACTTTGTTCAACCGATGAATTAAGTAAAAGAGACATTTCAGAGAGTTAAAATGTGAACACAAATAATTATGATATCTACCCCTTGAGAGAAATGCAGAGGGTGTGTTAGAATCTCACAAAGGGGTTTCACAATTCCAAGACCTGAGATTTACAAGAAGGTCTTGCTGTATCTGAGAAGAGATCGAAGTCAATACAAAAGTCAAGTGAAATCACAAAAACTGTATTATTCAGTGTCCGTACAAGCTCAAAAGCTGTTCAGATTACAGTGAAGTACCGCTTGCGAAAATACTTTAAGCAGCGCTTTAGCGACACCAGATCAGGACAAATGAAAGGGTTCTTACATTGAAAGAATTCCCATCCTTTGGCAGAACATGAAACGCTTTACTGATTTTTGCTGGTGGGCCTTCAGATATGTCAATCATAAATGGCCTTTGAAGACAGAAAGAATAGCTTAGCAACAAATTCTGAAACAAACAGGATTTGGGAAGAAAGCCGGTGCAGGGAAGAAATCTGCTCACTACCTTTTCTTTTTAATCCCAGCGACACAGTTTCCTTGCACAAGACTGACAAAGAACTGAACCACCTGCGAAAATACATGAAATTACTTGCGGCACAAGGTGTCACACCAAACTCATGTGCACGTGTGCGTACATATGCACGTATTTACCTGCTGCAGTAGCTGCCACAGTAAGTACATTTGCAAGATAAATATACATCAATGCAAATATATTAATGTTGCTAACATATTTACTACTTACACATTAAAAGGAACCAATACCCTGTCTGGTGTGATTCTGGCACTGGCATTAATTTCATGCAAAGGTTACCTTTGTCAGCGTCCTCTGCTGTAAATTGTGCTTCCTCCGAAGTGCAGCTACTTCCTTCCACAAAATTTCATTTTCCCTTCGTTGCAAACATAGAATATCGTGAAATCAAAGTACAATTATATAATCTTCATTTCAAAACAAACCAGCGTTAAATAAAATGTCAATGATTACATTAAAATTGTTAAATGACACAATGAAATGCTACAAAATTGTAATCGTTTAATAATAAAAACTACCAAAGTGTGATTTAACTTAAGGAACGTGGAACCCGATGGATTATTACCTCTGTGGTTTGTTGAGGTATTTTTTTTTTTTCCCCAAGAGGCACGTTTCATAATGAAACTAGTGTCGGGGGAACAACTGCTTTTTCCTCATTCTGTATTTGTCACATCCTCAAATGCATAACAATAGTTGTGTTTGCACACCTCCTCAAGCAAGACTTCTACCCAGAGCACACCTGCCAGCACTTTTCATTCAGATACACTTAACACTAAAGATATTAGGGTTGTAAAGAAACAGGCAATTGTTACCACAAAGTAAAACACCACCGACACATCCGTACCTTTTCATGTTTTCAAGCTTTTGATCCATATCCTCCTGTTTACCTCTGACTTGCTGAACGTCCTCCAGGACTTTGTACATGCCCTCCTGGCTGATCTTCCCGTCCTCTGTTCGGACCGACGACACCTTAACGTTTAAGTGAACCGTCTGGTTAATTCCATCCCCTTCACACAACAGCTCATGGTGTATTATAAGATACAGCACATATAATATATAGTCCATTTAAAATAAATCTGCAGGGCTTGTCTTTCTTGTGCTGTAATCATTATATGGGTTCATAAACAGCCTCAAGATTACAAGTGTATGTCCTTAACTGCTGTGGATACCTGCAACCCCAATTTTGATCTGGTCAGGAGAGAAACGAGAGTTCACAAATGACTTTAGACTTATTTTTCCCTTTCGTGACAAAGTTGGGTACTGAAGGGCTACTAGCACGAGTGTAAATGAGGGATGAATAAACTGCAGATACTCACTGAACAAACACCTGACTACAGGTCACTCAGCATGCACAGTTTTGCCCCAGTTTGGACACAGCTTCTTACAATGTTTTTTTTGCTTAAAAATATTCGAGGTTTTCTAACTGCCCTTCAATCACAGTTATTGTAATACTTATTTCATCATTTAACTGATGTTTTTCTCTAATGAATAAATGCAAATGTAATGAGAATGTCAGAAAACACGATGGCTGCACGGGATGGGAGGCAGCAAGATTTTAAGGGCAGGAACAGAACAGCAGGGTCTCTGTCCCTCCACCACTAAGCAGCCTGCAGAGACCAAGCTGGGATTGAGCCCCTCCCTCTGGTGAGCCTTGTCTACATGCCTGTAGGTGTTGATTCTCCTGGCAGTCGTGTGTGAACGAGAAAGCACAATACAGAACCCGGCCGACATCGGGAACAGGGCGGTGAGAAACTTAGGGCAGCGTTTAATATTTGTGATCACCGTCTGTTACTATACTGGGGTCTGGTGTGCAATCTGAATTAGTCATATACCTCTCTTCATGAAAAAAAAAAAATCAAAATAACTTCATTATGGCAAAAAGTCAAGGACAAACTGTATAATGTTGGCAGGTCAACATTAGAAGCCTTCTTCACATTAAAATAAGCTCTATCTTCAGTGTTTTTGCAGGCACTGTATTTGCTGTTATTGCAAAAAACAAAATATTTTGTTTCATTTTTTTTGGAAGGTCACGGATATTGAAATCCTAGAAGATTGTGCACTTTTTTTAATTGTAATATTTATTTCATATATTAAAAAAACTGATTAGAAAAGCAAAGCCTGTTAGACATATAATTGACAATATTCCTTTTAATCACTGAAAACACCACAATTTTTTAAACACCCCATTAGTAACAACGTGCAATGCTGACTCGGTGGTGATAATTTTAAGCTATTTTAAGCTATATTTAGAAGAAAACGTCAAAAACTCGCATTATCTGTCTTCACCACAGCTTCTCAAGCATTAACTTTAGGATTATTATTAAGATAAAGAGTAATCGTACCTTGCGTTTAATACATTCAAGCAAATTCTTCTTTCCTCGCTGGAAATACATGTGGTGGAACTCCAGCACACTTAAATTCTTGGGTTTCACCAAACCACCTTCTACACTCAGCACTTTGCGAAAACCATCTGTAGAAATATAAAATGAAACACAGATCTCAACGGTTTGCTTCACCAATTCAGTAGTTAAACCATAATGATTCACCGATGCATCAAAATGCATACATACTAAAAGACTTTCAGAAGAACATGGGAAACACAAAAGGACTGAGGGCCACTTACACATGTTAAGCTGCCGTATAAAACTGGACAAATTACTGTGCTTGAAGTACTTGGGGAGAATTTCCCTTGTGAACATCTCTTCCTCGAGAATTATAAAGTTTGTCCCATCCTTTAAAACAAAAAAGGCAATAAATGTACTAACTATGTACAACGTATCGAAAGCAGAGCATAAAGTTTGTATTGAAAACCAATGAAAAGTTCAGTCTTTCCCCAGCATAGGGGAAAGGTATTGTACACAGTATTAAACACACACAGATAAAACACACATTCTACACAGCCGATGATAAGAAAACATCTTAAAAAGTAGGATTTTCTCTTTTCTGTTTATATGTGACACAGGGAAGGACTTAAGTTTCGTGGCTCATATCTGGTCCAGAACTGCTTTACAGTGTAAAACAGCTTATCCTTATCCAAAAACAACTACATTTTTTATTTACTTTTTAAATAAATTTAAAAATTATAGTGTATTTGTAACAATTTTTTTGTTTTACCTTAATAGACACAGAAATAAATTGGCAATGAGAACACAAAAAATGTTTAATATTGATGCAAAATGGATACACTGGGAAACATGGGGATATATCGGACATATTGTGACAACATATTGCAATAAATCTAAATTTAAGCTGTGATATTGTGACAGACTGACAAACTGTCCAACAAACTGACAAAGGAATGAAGACGATTACATTACATTTTTTCGGTATACAGCCACAATTTTTAGGCAATAAATAACGGGAACAAATTATTTTTAAACCTAATTCTTCTTTTAGAGTTAAAAACACCTGTTCACCTGTGGGCTGGGATGTCCCTTCAGCACAGTCACCCTGAGTCTCTAACTGTCTTAACGACAGTTCATCTTAGTTACTTTTACCTGTTTCAGCTCATTTTTTCCAAATGTTGGCTTTATCTTCGTCGTTAAACATGGTTGTTATAACCAATTTGACGTGTTTATGTTTAAATGTTGCTCGGTGTCTTTGCGACACTGCGCGTCAAACTCGTCGAAAACACCAACAGAGGCCGCGACCACAAACTGTCGATTAAACACTGCGCGCCATTATTTAACCGATTGGAAAATATTTAAAAACTAAAAACAGTCAGTTAATTCGTCCTGCAAACGGTGACAGTAAAACGTCGAGGCGCCGAAGCACCACCAGGAAGAACCGCGGCGCGTCCGTCCTTACCGAACTCCAACATATTACATCGTTAGTGCTGGAACTATCAACCAGCGTCCAGAGTTTCGACACAAATCCCGGAACACACGCTTTCTTGTTCACCATTTCCAACTTTTATTGCGCCTCAAAACTAATCCAACTTCTTTACCAACAAGAATCAACGCCCCGTTTTCCTGCTAATCTTAACGACCATTGTTTGTGCGTGACGTCACTTCCTCTACGGTGGCTCGGAACTGCATTTACTCTCTCTTTAAACACCCCCCCACCCCGTTTCCGTGGTAACGCGCCTGCGT
The DNA here is from genome assembly GCA_900497675.1 of Arapaima gigas. NCBI lineage: Eukaryota > Metazoa > Chordata > Actinopteri > Osteoglossiformes > Osteoglossidae > Arapaima > Arapaima gigas. Next base: position 588,690 of record UFQX01000246.1, read on the forward strand.
TGAGCCGCAATTCCCCGCCAGACGGAACGCCAGTGGGGTCAAACCTGATGGGATAAATGCGTTTGAAATTGAGTACCCGACCCGCAGGTGTACGTTTACGTACGTTACGTGTGAAGTTATATATAAATGTAGCCACTTAAAGCCAGGCAACAGGGTCAAAATGTACATGTTCGGGCAATTCGGCTCAAGGTGTTAAAAACACCCAATTTCCCCTAATAACGGAAGAAACTGGAATGAAGGGCTAACTGGCCTCCTCAGCCTAACTTGACAGTTGCCAACATATCTCAATACTGTCCTAGTATCTGTAATGTTGGTAGTGTCTACCCCCTTTTGTTTTCTATCTCTTTTTGGCACCTTGTGACATTACAGGAGCCACCCGGTCGCTTGATCTCACAGTGAAACCTACAAACTACGATGCCTGCATCCAACAACTGCTGGGATCAACAACCTTGCTTGTAATGTAAAACCTTGAATTTAAAGTCCCTGGAATGCAGCTCTGTCTTGACAGTTTTACAGGTTCTTCTTGCGTTACACATCCTCACACAGGTCCCCTATGAACACGTTAGAACGGGCAACGGAGGGTGGGCAACCACTGCTACTTGGCTCCGTTTCTCTGGAGTTTGGTTTTTTCCTCTCCTCAGCTGCCAGTTGACCTACCCGATGGTTAAATAAAACAGCAGCTCTTCTTTCGTTGAGCTGAAACACGGTTCAGCACTTTGAGACACCTTAGGAAATAGTGCTCTGTAAAGTTCACTGGAATCGGCATCTTTTCCTTCGATTCCCGGTTTGAAAGTGCAAGCAGTCAACTGTACAAAGTACTTTCTGATGATCATAAGTCCATTTTCATTCCACAAAGTGTGAAAATATAAAAGAGGAAGTGTGAAGGGGATTAAAACTTTTTTAGACATATAGATTTTATAGATTCTCTTCCATGTGGAAACTGAAATAGAACTACTTCTTGATGCCTTGCAGCTGTTAACTCTTTTGCGTACTATATAACAGCATTAACTCATCTTTAGTGCAGATTTTTTCCCTGACCTGCACACCGGCCTTTATGTTGTTCGGAGTTTCAGCAAAAATTTTAGTTATATGATATTGGGAGAAAATCATACTTCAACTTGTTCAAAATGTTTCATTAGATTTTTATTGTTGCACTGGTGTACTGTGTACATAATGTGGAGGACGATGGCACCGTGCCTGTTGAAACAGTGAAGTTGTGTAGTGATGCCAGTGGAAGGTCTCCCAGCCGGAAAAGACAGAACTCCGAATGCTTCTGAGCGTTTTAATGTTTATCGTCATTTTATTATGCACAGGTGTACTGTAGAAATGAAATGCTTTGAGCTCTTTCAGGTGCGTGTGTGTGTGTGTGTGTGTGTGAATGAGCTCAGCGTCACAGCACACAGCAAGCACAGCTCCCAAATAATACAATCATTCAATTACATTGTAGTAAATGTAAATTCCTTAAATGGAATTCAACAATGGAAAGACAGAGCTTAGAAAACCCCGAAATTAAAATATTTTGTTTGAATTCTTCTTCTCCTCATTCCTCTTTCTATTCAGTTCAGTATTAAATGGCTGAAATCATACTGGAAATTGCTAAGTTCCATCATGTGTTTCAGTAATTTCTGGTTGATAGCGAATTGCACACATCAAGGTATAACAGGTAACGTGAAAACTCACACTGGAGAAAAAACAGCACTATTCTCTGGCTGTCCATTAGTGCTCTTATCTTTTTAAATAATAATTCTAATGTCATTCAAAGTTTCAAGAGATTAAAATAAACCATCCGTTTTCTGCGTTTGAATGACAGGATTAATTTCCCCCATGAAGACGTTTCACACTTCCGGAGACGGTGGTAACACACAAAACCTGCTGCACCGGCCCGCCGTCCATGTTCACATGCTGGTAGGATGAGTCGGGCATGTGGCTGCTTTTCTGCACACCAGACAGCACATTTCTCACATCTCAATTCTCCCTTGGTTCTCTCTGTCCTCAAAAAACAGGACTGTCACACGTTGGCCGTAAACACCGGCCAAATCTGAATTATTCATTTAAACGCGTTTGTGTCTCCTGCATCAATAGGCTGCAAAGGATCTGTGATAAAAGTGTCTGAAATATCACTGGACCCAAACTGAGACCAGCGATGGACAGTGTAAGTTGAATTCTGTGTTGTTTGTTTATGCATATGCAGTATGATCAGTTTTGGCAGAGTATTCCACCGCTGTTGAGGAGGGAATACTGTCTGCAGAGGCCTAGTTGAAGATTTGTTCTTCATGAACCTGAGGTAAACAAGGACCTCAGCCATATCTCTGAAATTACTATTGTTTTGTACAACCCAGCAGCCTTCCTTGCAGTCAACAACCTAGGGAAATATATCATATTCTTCCCAACACGCAATCCTAAGTTTGTGTGAAGTTTTAGTGTTTTCCTTGATTTCGGGGTTCCCATGGGGGCTTTGAGTCTAAAGGCATTTGTCCCAAGTGAAATGGTGAGTATACACTGTCTTTAGGGTGTTTTGCAAAAATGACAATTATAAAAAGAACTTTGTGTTTTTAACTTAACACCGTGTAGAAAGTCTAACCTCTGCTAGCTCTTCTCTTTGGTTCCCGCAGACCAGAGGCTTCAGCTTGTGAAGCCTTTATAAGCAGTGAGACAAAAGAGCTGCAGAAGAATCAGTCAACACAGCTGGGATGTGGCACAAATAAGTGACAGTGGCAGAAAGAGCACTTCTGGAGACTGGCGCAAGCAACGAGAGCCACACACGACTTGATTTTGGCAAAGTTCTGGAGAACGCCTGGCTGAGAGGATTTCCACAGGGACTCGATGGGTGACAATGATGGAGCGACGTCTCGCGAAACAGCGCCAGTGAGCACATCCAAACCAAGAACCCAGTTTGTTCACCGCTTGGGGTGGACCTCCTTTAGTCGGAGGTCACGTATTGATGGTCTTGTCTGTGACCCAAACAGAGTCCCCAGTGTGGACTTGTGGAGGAAGTGCATTGATATAAAGAGTTACAGTGACTGGCAGAGTGGAATGGAAAGAACAGCAGCTCAGTTGCTCACAGGTGCAGGGACCACTGGAGGTCAAAGCCATGGATTCCTGAGATCCTGCCAAGGACATGCTGACACAGGCCTGCAGACCATGTGGTGCTGCAAGTCACAGACCAAGACCACAGACTAATAAACAGACCAAGTTTTTTATTACTTTTTTGTGGACCCCTACACGTGTGGTGATAACTCGGCTGTGTTCTTACGCGATGATGTACATTATAACCCACGCCCTCCCGTCCGACAAAGGCTGCATTCTGGTGTTACTTTTGGTTTTTATAATTTACTGCCGCTGCTTGAGGTGGATCCATATTCAGTGTTACACAGTTCCAGCGCTTCCACATTTTGCTCTTTGAAGCACTGGGTTTTTGTCCTTGCTAAGCAGCAACTCCCATAGGATAGTCTTTCCTGTCCCTGGGCAACCAGGTTCTCCAGCTGAGCAAAATGCTGCCAACCAGAACTTGGTTGTCATTACAGCCAAACCAAAACATTGTTGTGTGATCATTTTTATGCCAAAGCTTCACCATCTGATCTTCATCATATTTGTCTGCTCACCTGGGGAACAAACCACACTTTTTTGAGGTGAGAGTAACATTTGTGTTTTTCGTTGGTTGGACTGACAGTTATTTTTTGCAATAAAATGTGATCATACACATATATATGTCAGAAAGAACAAAGGACGAGTTTAATTTAAGCTTATTTTTCGGTTTCTACATCAAGGTAGCCAGAAACTAGCATTAAGGTCTTCTTAAAAGGTCAAAATGGGGCTAGTTGTCACACGTCATTCCAATATTGCAACTTGTGTTTTCTGAAGTATCTTTTAATAGCAGAAAAATGTTGAGAAAATTTAAAAGAAAAACAGATCAGGGCAGTAAAACCCAGTATGTTTCTTGCGCGACACACACACACACACACACACACACACACACACACACACACACACACACACACACTGTACCTTATAATAACAAGAAACAGACCTGGTGCGTTCAGCTTAAGAAGTTTCAAGGGTTTAAAAAACACACCTTTTTTGCAGATAACCCCTTCAAAGAAATAAGATACAAGGTTGGATGTCATAAACTTTGACTGTCTGTCACAGTTAATAACATTTCAGTGATTTAAGCTAAGGAGGTAAAAGAGGATGTCGAATTTTACCCAAGTCCTCAAGCTTTCCTCTAATGGTGAAATGTGTCTCTTTGGCGGATTTCCGCTGAGAAATCCTCATGAGAGTAAAATGTGTGACAACCAACCATGGTCTCCCCTACCTGGCCATTACAGCTTTTATAGCTATATTTCATTATCCAGGGTGCACTAAGTTACGCTGCAAGTCAACTCATGTGCTGTTTTCTTACAGTTTGTTCATAATTTGTATCTCTTTTCTTATTAAAGAAATAAACATTGCGATCACATACTAATGTACTAAATTCAGCATGTATAAACATAATAAAGTTTGGTGACACATCAGACTGTTTTCCTATGTTCTGTGCCCAAACAGGACGTCGGGAGGGATGGGTAATGGGGAGGGGGGTGACCTGGCGGGGCCAGAGGGAAGGGGGAGGGAGGTATGTCGGAGGAGGAACCCAACCTTACAGCAGGGAGGGCTGATGGGGGGATGCAACCACGTTAGAGGTGGAAATGCAGTTATATAATGTATAAACAGTGTAATGTGATATTATGTGTTACTACTCTCTTCCTTAGCACCTCTCCACTGATTTGTCTTTAAAAATGGTCTCATTTGGGTGAAAAAATGACTGATTATGAAAGTAATTACTTTCTGCCCTGTCATTAGACAAGCACACAGTTGTTGACAGTTTTTACTGACTAGTCACTGCTCATTAGTTAAAATGTACTTGGTACTTCTGGAGGTCCGGTTTCACGTCTGAAGATTGTTGGCCAAATGGAGCCGAACGTAATTTCAAAATGAGCCGGTTGTTCGTTTTGTTTTTGCCTCATTAGGGATTCGCCAGTTGCTCTGAAGGCTGAGAGCGAGTGGGAAATGATTCTGTGGGTCATGTTGTCTAATGACCCTGTTCCTCATTATATCTTTTCCCCGCTGGACGGTACTGTTATAAGCTACAAGTTCCATTGTCCGAGTTACCGCGCACCAAAACAACCGAAAAAAAAAAAAAACTCAAAAAACCAAAATTCAAAAGAGAAAGAATGAATGAAAGCATATTTTCTGGTTCCGAGCCACATTGCGCTTTTTGTACCACAGCCCGCTGTTTAAATGCGCCCAGTAGGAATGAGTGGGGAAGCGGTGCTGGATTATTGTGTCGGCTGTATTCATCACATGCCCCAATGCAGCTTTTGTCGCTTTCCTGCCGTTACCCACTGTTAATGTTTTTGGAATTTAAAAAAAAGAAACAGGAGTGCTGTCCCACATGTGATCCAAGGGAACTGGAAAATGTCTGCAATAAGTTCTGGCGACCTTTTCTGCACCTTGCTGAGACGGCCTTGTGGGCAGCAAGGTATTTCCCAAAAGCGCCGCTGTTCACACACGCCTAGGGCGGCGGCACTTTGCCCAGAATGCGTGGAGAGGATGGGGAAGCATGCACACCCGGGCAGAGCAGACTCCCCGAGCGCTGCCTTTATTGCCAATTAGGACTTATACTTGAAAGGGATATAGGTTCGCGCTCCCAAAGGCATGTTCTGTGCTGGTCGAATTGCTGTGGCCTCCTCTGAAGTTGGCCCACCGACGGTTTGAGGGATTGCTGGGAGACGCTCAGCAGTTCCACACCTGTCTGGGCTGTTTAATGAGACTCTGGACAGCTTTTCATACGAATCTTTTCATTAAAACTGTGGAAGAACTGGTCCGTAGTGCAAACCTCGCTGTTGTGCTGCAGGCTTCTCCACCCCGTGGACTTCTGTCCATTTTTTGATATTTTGGAATCTGGCGCATTTCTTTACTTGTACCATAGTGTTTAGGCCATGCTGGTCTGGTGAGTGTTTTTGATTTTACCGTATGTGGTTTTTCAGTTACTTCCAGCAGGTATTTCCATTCCTGACTCTCGCTTTTATTTAACCGCTTTATTTAATTGCCATTTATACCAGCAGAAATCTTTCCACTGGATGTTAGCAGGTCTTTGAGTGACAGAACCCTTTGCGGGTACTTTTATGCCAGTAAGGTTTCTGACTGTGGAACCCCAGGATGCCAAGCTGCAGTTCAGCTCACAGCCAGGACTTGGTGGGCCGCATCTGGACCACGGATCTTTTATTTTCAACGACGTTTACTTGAGCTAGTTATTCCGAATCACTTAATCTGCCCATCAGCCTTATAATGTATTTAAAAAAGGCTCAAGAAATGCTGTAAAACATTTCAGATTTAAATTTCGAACGCTGATACCTACCTATAATTCTGCAGCTAATCACCTGAGCTTTTTTTAAGCACTAAAAACTCTAAATGAAAAGTCACCAGGTGTCCAGTTACATCAGCGAAAGTGAATGTGGGTCAGAACAAGGAGCTGGAGCTGCGGTCAGGTGTCTCAGCAGCAATTTCATTCTCACCGGTTATTTTTTATGACCAACAGAACAGCACTGGGTCATGGTAACACGGAGGCACTAACAGCACAGGAGGGAAGTTGCAGGTCCATCCACACAGATAAAATGAGGGAAGAAGATGACAGTATTTCAAAGGTGCGATCCTTGCTTACTGTGGTAAGTTCCAGACAGGAGTCCAGACCTTCTGCAATCCCTCTCAACCACCATATAGATCAAATTTCAACGTTAAACGCTTTGCTCCTCCAAAAATTTACAGAGGGAACTTCAAGGGTGGCATTAAAATACAATCAGCTTAAATTCCATAAGTCCCATAACCTTCAAAAGCAGAGTCTGGGTCGTGTTTTAAAAAGAAAATGGTGGGGGGACGAATCAAACACTTTGTTGAAGGGCTTTCGAACGAGTCCCTTGTGTCAGATTCAGCTGAGACGTCCTGGGGAAGAAGCGAAGCAGACGCACCGGCGTGTATTCTGTGAACCAGCTTGAAGTTCCGGGGAGGTGCGGGTAAGACGTGAGCGTGACATAGATAATTCGCCATTTATACCGACAATTCATCATTTGCCAAGAAAAAGCCAACGTCGGTATTTAATGATATCCCTGGAGTCATTTTATCAGCTTTAGTCTGCAAGAAATTCCATCGACAAACATACCTCTTATAATAAAGCTGTGCCGTGGCTCATCTCTCTCCCGGCTGTATTTACTGACTATTTAACCACTGTGCGTTCGGTGTTTACCGTGTCACATTGGAACGATTAGCTTGGGCACGACATGATGCGGCGCATTTATTCACGCACACAATACAGGACTCAGAAATGATAGAAATGATTAGAAAAGCTGCACAAAGCAGGAGCTTATTAGCATGCTGCCCTGCCGTGGGCCTGCGGGGCTCAGGTGCGCCAACCACCAACGCACAAGACGAAGCGCCGAGGAAAACTGGGCAAAACTCACGCCTCACAAATCAGTAGCCATATGTTAGTATGACAAACAAAGGTATTTCGTGGGTTTAAAAAAGGTCTGCAGGTGTGTGCTTTATTCACAGCAGTGAGAGGTGTTGGAAATAATAGAAACTTTGATTTTTCCTACTGACTGTATGAGCGCCACACAAACACGGCCGGAAAAAAGCGGAGAGAAAGAAAGCAGGACGTTTAATTGTGGTGCTATTGTACTGTATTGTTATTCTTGTGTTTAGCAGCCGGATTCATTTACCGGCTCCTTACGGAGTGAGCAGAGCGTATCTGCGTGAGCTGCCGCCTGTCTGTTGACTGCGAAACAAGAAACGGTAAAATGTGATGAAATTACATACGATGTGATCCGTGATTTTGCCCGTGCAGAGCAGGACTCGACAGAGGAAGATGTCAAGAAGACATTTTGAACAGTGACAGCACGTTGGTGGGGGGGGGGGGGGGGGGGGGGTGTCACAGCTGGCTGAGAATCCTCGGCCACCGAGACAGTTAAAATAATCACGATGCAGATTGAATCCAAGGCAGCCACATCNGGTGTCACAGCTAAAAGCCTTCGACCAACACTATCATCTAGCAGGACCGTTTCCCCTGTGCGATACCCCAGTCGTATGGGTTGGTAGGTGGTGGGATCCAGGCTTGGATCCCACCTTCTGCTGTAGAACCCCTGAGCAAGGTACTTACCCTGAACGGGTACAGTAAAAATCACCCCGGCTCAACACTATACACTGCTGTGTGACTGTCAGATAAATAGGGGAAGGCAGCCTTTGTGCTGTTTTGCATATTTATGAAAATTGGTGACCACTCTTGCATAAAACACAGAGAGTCATGGGGGGGGGGGAGTTCATTTCACTTAAGCTTCAGAAATCAGTGGGAAGGCACATCACTAATGTGTGTGTTTGTATGTGTGGGTTTGACTGCAACAAAAGGTTCAAACACAGAGAGGAGAGAGAGAGAGAGATTTCATTTGAAATAAAATAGAAACTACATGTCTTTATGTGAATATGAATGCGAATCTTGTAAAAAGAGCCACAGCTCAGCCCAGGATTAACAACGGGAATATTTACAGCCGCGCGCCGGTTTATCTGGATACTCCGGACCCCCCGCACTGCTCTCCGGCTTTTTAAGTGGGACGGAGTGACGCAAACTTTGCACTGCGCGTCTCATGATAAGTTCTGCTGTGTTTTTGAACCCTCTTCAGATGGTGCGGCTCCAGGGATCACGGCTCACCTTTCTGAGCGGAGGAGCGACCCCCCCCACCCCCCACGGAGCGCATCCCCGGACCCTCCTTCCTTTCACCCCCTTCGGCATCACTTTGTCCTTCATCCAGAAGATCGCGCCGCTCCATACTGCCGAAAGCCTGCGAGAAATGCCCCGTCAGCAGAACTGCTGCTCTAGAAGCGCCGCGGGGGTTTAATGCGAAACCTGCGATTTATTAACACAGAAGACCTGCTCCCGGGGGGGGGGGGGGGGGGGAAAAAACNAAGAAGAATCCGCCTCCCCGACCCCCCGGCCCCGCCCCCGGGGGGGGGGGGGGGGATGACAAAACACGCGTCTCTGTCCTTCAGGGATGTCACCAAGGCCATGGGCAGCAGTTCTCTGGACTTTCTGTCGGACATCTACGCGCTTCACAACCGCTCTCCGCCGTGGAATTTCTCCGTGGACGAGGAGATTTACGAGAACTCGCGCAAACACGAGGCGGGATCGCAGAACGTGGCCGTGAAGACGGTCCTCATCGTGGCGTATTCCGTTATCATGGTTATTTCACTTTTCGGGAATGTTCTGGTTTGCCACGTCGTGCTGAAGAACAAGCGCGCGCGCTCGGTCACCAGCTTATTCATCGTAAACCTGGCGGTCGCTGACGTCATGATCACCCTGCTCAACACCCCGTTTACCCTGGTAAGTGAACCACTGCCCTCGTCGCTCGACAAGCCGAATAAGAGCTATAACAGGTGAGGTCATTTAAGAAATAAACTGTTTAATAAAATAAATAAAACAAAAGCCCCCCCCCCCCCCCCCCCC
>UFQX01000246.1:598222-660100 GCA_900497675.1 Arapaima gigas
AAAAAAAAAAAAAAAAAAACTTTTTAAAAAAAAAAAAAAAAAAAAACCCCCCCCCCCCCCCCCACCGTATAGATTCGTTAGAATGAGGTTTTGTTTTTGACGCATGTGTTGTACTTTGTGTCGTCAGAACTCTGGTTTGGAGCTGATTTTTTTTTTCTGTTGGTTTTGCTTCCAGGTGAGGTTTGTCAACAGCACCTGGGTGTTCGGGGAGCTCATGTGTCACATCAGCAGGTTTGCCCAGTACTGTTCGGTCCACGTCTCAGCGCTGACCCTCACAGCCATCGCTGTCGACCGTCACCAGGTACCTGCGTTACGTGCAAACCGGGCCTGTTTACGTGTTGAAGGCACCTTTGCCGTGACCAGTGTCAGCGGTCCTGTAAAAGACGGGATTAACCGTTAAAAGTGGCGTTGAAACGAAAGCGGCAGCCGAGCTAGAAACGGTTTCAATTTTCAAAAGTACCTGGAACTCAGTTACCGTTGTGAGGAATGTGAGGTGTCGTCGTTTTTTTTCTGAGATTCTGCTCTACCTCTCCAGGCTGAAGTCAGACGGAACCAGTCGTGTGGCTTTTCTGACATGAGCCGATCGGAAGACTTGAACCGCGGTGTAGAACCGGGGGGGGCACTTGCACTAAAGCTGGTTTCTCGCAGGTGATCATGCACCCCCTGAAGCAGCGGATGTCCATGATACGGGGGGTCATTTGCATCATCGTGATATGGGTGACGGCCTCCTGCTTGTCTCTACCGCACGCCATCTATCAGAAGCTGTTCCGCTTCGAGTTCGGGTGAGGGAACGGTCTCCATCTGCCGAGGGAATGAACTTAAACAGAACGAAAACATATCCGGCAAATATCGTAACCGCCCACGTCATCCGTGCCGTCAGCAGGGTTATGAAGTAAAGGCTCGAGTGACACGACTGTGGGAAAACAAGGGCTTTACCGTGTCGGGACGCGTCTCGAGCACATCGCAAAGACACAGCAGCCAGAGGTCTCAGACAAATAAAGCAAACAAATAAATACTCCCCCGAGGTTACGTACCGAATTATGCGCAACACCCGTAGTGGCAATGCATCGTGGGAGATCCACGGCCCCCCGCTGCCACCGCAGTAATTAAACCTCTCACACCGCATCTCTTGTCAGGTGAACCCGGGAAACAATTGCGTGGAAGTAACACAAGCGAAGGAACCTGAGAAATGATGTTCCGAGTCGTACGGCTGTGCGTCGCAGATCTTTAAAGCCCAGTAGATTTGTTGTAGAAGCGAAGGAACGGTGTCACCAGAGGCGACTGGAAGTGAGCGCAGGGTGTGTCACGTTCTTGCAAACATCTCGAGTCCTCGAGTCTTAAATCATCGTGGAGAGTCCCATTAACATACAGCGGCTGGAGAGAGTACTCAGAACTTGCCGGGCCGGGTACTTGGGAGCCGCTATCGAGTCCACCCCCACAGTACCACAGTCGCCCTCGTGGTTACGTACGATAATTTTATTCACATGCGCAGGTAAATGATTCGAGGGTAGGAACCTCCCCAGCTGACGGCTCCAGGCGCTGTGCAAAAATGGTTAAAAAAAGCACTCGACATACGCACACGGCGCTTCATAAATACACCCCATTTGTTTATAGCAGCGATATAATATAGTCGCTCACTTTCGTTCACGTTTCATTTCAGTTTTCCACCAGACACAGGACACAGCCGCGACTGAGGTCACACTTTTTCTGCACCGATTTCTTTCGCCTCGGCTTCAAAGTGTTAACGCGTGTGTTTATTTTGAAGGAAAAAAAGGGTTCGGATGGTGTGCCTGCACAGCTTCCCGCAGCCCTCGGATTTGTTCTGGAAGTATTTGGACCTGGCCACCTTCGTCCTGCTCTACGTGCTGCCGCTGTCCGTCATCTCAGCGGCCTACGCCGTCGTGGCGAAAAAGCTGTGGGTGCGCAACGCGATAGGGGACGTGACCATGGAGCAGTTCTTTGCGCACCGGCGGAAGAAGAAGATGACTCTAAAGATGCTGATGCTCGTGGTGGCAGTCTTCGCCGTCTGCTGGTTCCCGCTCAACTGCTACGTGGTCCTGGTCTCCAGTAGAGCCATAGTCACCAACAATGCTCTGTACTTCACCTTCCACTGGTTCGCTATGAGCAGCACCTGCTACAACCCCTTTATTTACTGCTGGCTGAATGAGAGCTTTCGCTCCCAGCTCAAGTCTCTGCTGCACGTATGCAGGCAGAAGAAACCTCCTCGGCGCCATCCTGACCTTGTAGTCTCCAGCCCCCCCACTAGGGACGCATGGGTGAACAACTTACAGAGTGGAAGTAAAGATCTCCAGAGGAGTACCAAGCCCGTCTTCAGCATGCACCTGGTGAAAACAGACATCTCTGTTGTGGAGCCAATTGTGGCTGGAACCTAGAAGAGTCAAATGAATTCCAGACTCTTCTGGAGATGACCGTAATGTTGGTACCTGTTATAAGTTCCTCAGGCCCACTCTACGTTTCTTTTGTTTACCGACCTCAGGATTGAGAGTTGGAGGGCGTTGGAGCACACGTGCTATCGTGTAGGTGGGTGTAGGTGACACCGGGGGGACCCAAACCCTGATGTGGCACAAAAAGAATTGCTGTTTGTTTTTTGAAAATACAGGCGACTTGGAGTGACCGGCCAAGCTAAAATGCACGTTCGTGGACAAAGGGAAGAAACCAGAGCAGCCGGAGGAAACCCGCACAGACAGAACATGCAAACTCCAGACAAACCGAGCGGGACTCGAACTCACGCCCCGGGCAGCTACTCGCCGAGCCCCCGCGCCGCCCCCCTCTATACATTTTATCACAATAAATGTGTTTTGTTACTAAGTGACTGAACTAGAAAAGATGATATTAGTCAGAGTGCTATAAACTGACGGTTCTGTTTCACGTTCCAAATCTGGTTTGACACAGGAGTTAATATACAATAAGTGTCATTCAAAGTCACCTTTGGTCCTGTTGACATCTTTAAATCAGAAAACTATGGTATAAAACATAAAGTGCATAAGTGCAGACTTGCGCTGTTTTTTATGACCACTAACAGGAGCGTGTGAAGAAGCCTTAGACTTAGGAAGCTTCCGTGTCGCATGTTTTTGTCAGTCGAAATGTGACGTGCAAAGCGAGTTTTTACCGTGTGCATTTTTTCCCCCAGTTTGAACAAGCGAAGTGCTGTATGTACTCGGCGATGACGTCAGTTAAGTTCCTTGACATTCGACGTTTAGAAAAAGCCGCCGAGCGCGTCTGAAACGTAGAATATAGACAAACGGTGGAGTATAAGACGTCAGCAGCTCTGCCCTTGGCAGCGAGGAAAAAAAAAAGGCTTTAGAAAATTTTTCTGTAAAATTTCACCGATGACATTTTTCCCTGTGTATTTTTCTAGTGTCCCCTGTTACCCATTTAAGGACAAATTTAATTGAACAAAACATAACAACGTTCAAGGCTGGTGTTTTCATTTAAATAATGGATGGAATTTAATGAGTGTTTGAAGACTGTACTTGTGTGCCAGTGATGTCACTGCAAAAAAAAAAAAAACAATGAGGGAACAAATCATTTTATTAAGGATAAAACACGGGCCTTCACCTTGGCAACCGGTGACGTAAACATCTCGATTTGCCCACTGGCCACTTGGAGATCCCGCGGCGGAGGAAGTTTTCCATAATGACCAAGGAGCCTTCCAGAAGCCATTACTCCGAGTCCACGCCCCATAGCGGCACCCAGCAGCTACGCTGTGACGTATTTTTAATTATTTCCGAGATGAGTAAAAGCCCACGACTCCAGATATCCGCTGCTCCTTTTAACATTCACATATCTAAGGGAGAACTGGAAAGCAACTAGGAGGCCCTAATGTTAGATGGGTCGATATCCCAAGATACCTTCTCACACCTCCTGAAGGCGGAAGGATGTTGAACACATTTTCCCACATGCGGTTCTGGCCTGAACTCTTCAGCTGACTAATAAGTGACACTTTATACCTTCATGAGATCCTGGCAAGCGGTTAAACTCACGGAGGGTGGTAATATTCACCGTCACCACAGTTTGCATCATCTTAGGAGTTTTCATTCCTTCTCTGGCTGTGGTGTCCAACCAACCTGGACGGGCCCTGCGGTTCCACTTGTGCTTCTTGTTTGCCGTTGCTTTACGCTGCCTGTGCTTAACGCCTCTTCGGTGGCCTCACCTTTGGCTTCTTATGAATCACAGCCAGAAGTCCTGGTGAGATGATTCAACTACGAATATTTATCATTCTCTAGCTTATCGCCTGCTGCTGCCGAAGCTCAGGGAGCCTGAACACGGGTCCGTCGCAGCACTACTGTACACTGTTCGACAAACACGGCGAGAATGGTTTCCATTTAGGCAGCTAAACGTTTACTTGGAAAATCTGCTCTGTTTATTTTCAAATAATTATTTTTCCATGTCTCATATGGTCCAGGCCTTCTGTAAAAATCAACTCGCATCTATATAAATGCTCTTGCACTTCCTTAGTACCTATACTGTTAATATTCGGATAACAGAAAAACAGATATAGAGAACGCACTGGGGACACCTTCAATGATCCTCTTTATTCCACATCCTTCATGCATTTTAATCAGCTAAAATAAATAGTTGAAAATTGAAATACGGCCACATCAGACGTTACCGTGCCGGAGCCTCTCGAGTGGACTTTGAAATGAGAAAGAGCTTCAAACCACTTTGTCTTTCCAATCAACTTAAAAGTTGTGATTCATTCACAAGGTCAGTGTTCAGAATAACACGCCTCACGCAGCCATCCGAAAAGGAGCGCGGTCACGACGGAAGCGATAATAACGTTTGGAAGCATATAAAGGTATTTGCCTTTTGGGATATGAAACAGCTCAGCGGTTCATTTGTATGTTTGAGAAACAGTAGCTGAACGCGACTGAACGCGTCCCCCCGAATGAAGACGTCGGCCTATTTTCCGCCATTAAACTACACCAAAGCCACGGAAACCGTCCTTGGAGGATCAGGTTAAAAATACGTCTACGTTTACACTCATTTGCAGAGGGAACGAATTTCTCCCAAGGTGACGCACGAGTCGCGCCTGAAACACGTGAACTTTGGCGTGACGCTTCACGAAGGGGTTTCTGCTCCTGAGTTTATTATTAACGCGCCTCTTCTTTGAGGACGAGGCTCTCGGATGCTCCGTTCGCGTCTGTGGAGACGGAGCTCACGACTTGAAGCGCTTTGCTTTCTGACGCGAAAAAGGACTGATGGAACAAATGGATAAATAAGAGGAGATGCTGTGAATCGGACACGCGTTCTACCCAAAACCTCTGTCTGCTTTTCGACGTAAATCTTACCGTTTATCTTCATTATGACAAGTTTTGGTGTCATTTGCGCAAACATGGGGTCTGGCCTTTCGCAGCGCTTAAAAAAAAATGTACATTTATGGTAATTTTGTCTCCGACTTGTGAGATTTCACCTCACGAGCCAATTTCCAGGAGGACTTTACACACGTAAGGAGGGGAATATTTGGTCAGTCTGACTGACAACATCCATTTTTATTTGCACGGCACATCTACCGAAAACATGAATTAAAACTGCATATTTTAGACATTAACTTCGCTATTGATTCACAGCATTAAAAAAACTGGTCAAATTTTTCTTCATTTCGCTACTTGAGTCATTTTTTTATCCGATTCTGTTCTACTTTCCCTCAAGAACATTTCAGATGACTACTTGAGGAATTGTTACTGGAAGTAACAGCAAGTTTAGCCGAACGCTGAGCTTCACTGCCGACCTCCGTCTGGCAGCCAGAGACACCTGATAAAAGTGTCGTGACAGAAACGGAAATGTGGAAATTGTGCTCAAATGTGCGGATGTGTCCAAAATAATGGCGGTACTGAGATCCTGGTATCGCCCCCGGTGCTGTGCACATGTGAAAGCTGAGGCTGAGATTATGAGGCGGCTGAATTATAATCGGGTGAAACGCGAGGTGCTCGATGTTTAAACCTCAGGAAAGTGCGTTTCTGCGGAACTGTGCTGTATAAACAAGTGACAGACATCCACACGCCCTAAATTGTTTAATACGTTTGCCTTTTACCATCGACCTGGTCGTAATTTTGCAGGGCTTGCAGGATTTTGTCGGTTTTTCGATACCAGACTCTTGCATTAAACTTCAGGTAAAGGACTCTCAGGTTCCACATATGCACAGAATTACACACAGTGTGTACAAATGTGAGACGCTGGTGGAGAAAAACAGCTGGGCTCTTGTGGGACGTCCACATCAGACAGGTAAACGGGTCCTGGCCAACCAACCAAATATAGCGGCGATAGACGAGGAGGAGAAAAGAGCAGCGGCGATAGATGTGGCGATTCCGAGCGATACGGACATCAGGAGGAAGGAGCGTGAGAAGCTGGAGAAGCACCGGGGATTGTGAGAAAGAAGAACTTGAAGAGCCTGCAGAAAGGGAAAAGCAAGGTAGTCCCACTGATGACAGGACCACCTGGGTGCGAGACCCCAGGAATGAGAACATCGGTCTCAGTCAAGAAGACCGTGATCCCAGAAACAACAAAAACACCGCATTGCAGCCTCCAGCTCCCAGGCCTCTGCCAGGAAAGTTCTCCGAAGGGGGTACCTTTCTCACCTGCTCACCAAAGTTAACTAATGCAAATTCTGTTAATGCTGCCAGATCCTCTTACAAATCCTATGTGGAATTTTTAACTGTAATTCAAAACATTCCCATAATTCATCCTGCTGTAGGTGTGAGAAAGGTGTGGAAGCGTAAAGGTAACTTTCGCGCTTGTAGACGATTTTTAAAACGCTCCTCTTCTTCCTGACTCCTTATATCCTCAAGGAAAAATCCGAGAACCAGGGGAGGGCAGCTGCGTGGAGACAGGGGTAAATGAACCTTTCGTTTGTGAGAAAAAATAATCAAATGAGGGAGACGTACCTTATATTTTCTGACATAAGGGGAGGAAAGCGGGTTCGAAACATGTAAAAGGTAACTGCGTTTGACAAGACACAGGAGAAGTGCTGCAGTCTGATAATATCAAAGTAAATGTATATTGTTCTGACCCACTAATTTAAGCAAGAACAATCCCATATCGCGATAATCCCGCGGTGGGAACGTGTGCGGGATACCAGGAGTCCAGAATGTTCTTCCATCATTGCAGTCTTACAAAGAGCCCTTTGGAGAACAGGCATCCAAAGGAGCTTCAGACAGACGCAACACCCAGAATAGAATCCATCACATTTCAAACACGACAAGTAAACTTCTTCGCTCTCGGCATGCCGCCTTGACTGCTCGCGGGTAATTACGGAATGTGCTGGAACTGTGACCAAGGTTCACAAGACACGTTAGCTACCCAGGCTCAGAAGAGCAGAAGAGGAGAAAACATTCAAAGAATCCCATACAGATACTGCTTAAACAATTCTAGAAAGCATGACATTTGAAAACTTTAATTACGTTCAAAGAAACAGAACTCAGAAACAAATCTCAGCGGTACCTCTGAAAGTCGACAAAAGGTTCGTTGCAAATTTGGAACCATCAGGTGGTCACGGAAACAGTGACGAAACAGTGAACAAAAAAAAATCCTGCGGGATGGAAACTAGGCGGTGTTGCCAACAGTACCACGATATACATTTTGGGAACATATTTTGTTATCCACAAAGTTCTGCAGCTCCAGTTTAGGCACGTTCATCCTGCCAAACAAAACCCCCACTGAAATAGTGTCACGGGATCAAAGCACCTTTGAAAAATAGGCTCTTGAACATAACTTATTCATAGAGGGGCCTTTTCAATTTAACTCAGCGGAAAAATCTTTAGTTTGACCACGACCCCGCTCACGTCAGATCGCGTACCACATACTGACTCCGTGACACACTGTCATCACGTCCACAGACGCCCCTCATCTGCTGCTTTCACGTTCTGATCCCCGCTGGTCAGACGCTGACCTTCACTGGCCTAAAGCAGACATCCTTCCGATTGCTAGTGACTTAAAAATAAAAAAATCAATCCCAAAACCCACATAACACTGTTTGAGACGGGTTTTTTCCCCAGCGTGTCTTTCGCACCGATCTTTCGCCTCGTCTTTGACTTCAGGGAAGACAAACGCAGCCGATCCAAACGTAAGCGACGGTCAGGTGCAAACGGAACGAGAAGAACGGTGCACCGCGTGAAACAGAATCCACGTACATGTTAAAATAAAACAGTGACAATAATTAACAAGAGAGGAGAGGAAAAAAACCAATAACTTGAGAAGACTGAGAAAATGAAGCAAAGAAGAAACGTGACGTGAGAAAAGTTACGCTCCCTGCTCACGAGGAGGCGTATCGCACATTATTTTGGCGGGTAAAAGCATCCTGCAAACGCGGTCCTCCTCAAATCAAACTTACGCTTCAGTCCAGTTTAAAAAGGGACACTTTAGAACACCAAAAGTGACAGCAAAGTAACAGTTTGCAGCAGCCCACTGTGCCAGTCACAAGTTTGAGCGCACTTGCCGTAAGTGGTTTTTGTTCAACCCGGCAGGAATTGCCACGATGCAGGACACGCGTGAGCTGTTCTTCTCTAATTCATTTCTCCAGTTTGCCCGGTAGAAGTATTGCTGGGGGCGGATCCCACATTTCGCTGGTTCGGCACGTGTAAATGTTCACTCAGAAACATACTGGAGGGCAGCTGGCTAACTGGCCGTTCTTTCCTCAATCCGCCCACTGCAAAGAAACCAAGCGTCACGTCTTTGGAAGCGCGAACCTTCACTAACACGCGGGCACTCCTTAGAGGAGGCAGTACGTGCAGAAAGGGGAGAAAAGATGGACTCTGTTCCACCGGGCCTGCAACGTGATGTCATTTACCGACCTGGACTGTGGTGGAAGGAACGACAACCGCTGTCAAAAGAGAAGATGCGGGCGCTTTCGCTCAGCTTTGTCACAGACGACAAGAACGCGAGTGAAGGAGAAATGGGTGGAATCACAGTTAGGCTCTTCAGTTGCAGCTGCAGTGATTGTCTCCCTGTTTTCCCGGGGCTATATGTAGGTGAGAGCTTCTTAACCTTTAGACCCCTTTAGAACCGGAATCACTGCAGTCTTTCCCGAAATGTCAAGGACTCAGCCTCCTTATGACCACCAGCTGGACTGAGCTTGTCTGACTCCTGTTTCAGGCAGGTGGTCAGGAAGGTCTCTTCACCATAACCTGCAGACAGTGGAGCACTAAAGTAAACTTCCAGGCGGCCTCATATACCACCTGTCTGTGGTGCACATGGTCAGGCTGAGACGAATGAGAAAATTCATTACTGAGGTTGTTTGTATTTAACTAGGTTTGGATTAATCTTTGTATTTTATAACAAGAGTGGATTCAGAGTAGATGATATAGGATTTACTATTGTTATAAGGATATTGTCTTATTGCCCCCATTTCCCTGCAGGGATTAATAAAGTCCTATCCTGTCTTGTCCCGTCCCATCCAGTCCAGTCTACTCCTATCCTATTCCATCTTTTCCATTCTAATCCCATCCCATCCCATCCCATCCTGTCCCATAACACTTGCAGGTGGAGAATGTTAAGTGCAGCCATTTGGACTCTTGACTTCTGCGGCCTCTGGAGACATCAGCCTTCATCTGGGGGCTTATAATGCTTTTATTAACATTACTGATGAAACAGTATTAGTGCTTTGGTTGGTGCTGTTAGCTCTGTGCCTGCCTCTGCCGTTGAACCTTCAGATTATCCGGACTTGCGTGGTTTAGGATGAGCCTACAGCAGGCGTGTTGCTCCACAGACTCGGGTTCTGTATGTGTCGCACATCGTAGGATCTTGTTCTCCTTTCAGTTGGACTCCATGAATAAGTGACTCTGTAGTGATTTCTTACCCAGCGCTGCCTGGTCCCTCAGATTGGGAGCATTTTTTAAAGGCGCGAGAGCTTCTCGCTGTCTGCTTCTTATGGAGCGTCTCCATAAGCATCTCGTGCCCTGCTTTTGGTCTAAATGTTCTTTCATTTAAAAAGGACACAGGGAATTTGAGTTAAAGTGACACCCTGTAGGCAGAGGAGTGTGTGTGTGTGGGTGGGGGGGATTTCTGCCTTTCACTTGTCACATTATTAGACAATTTTTCCTTTCCTTTAATCCTTAAATGGCCACTTAGAAATTCTCCGACTTCGGCTTGTGGTATAATAGTCCCGTTTTGTGCAAAATTACTGTCCTTGCCGTACCGTCAGCTCTGAAATATTCGCCTGTTCGAGCTGAACGTAACCAGGGTTGTCGGACCAGGTGATTTTTACAGTCCTCACATACAGGGGATTAGTAACAAGCATATAGAAGTTAGACATCTTTACTCTTACACACTTTGGCTGAAAATGACTATTGGTGTTTTCTGTGTACCTGTTTGAAGAATCATTTTAGGGTCTCTGGCTCCGGTATGTGTGTGCAGAGTGGGGCTGGATGGACACTTGTGGAATAAATCTGAATGGGTACATTAGGAAACAAAGCCCCTATCGCAGTACGGACACATTCTCTCCTTTTACCTTTTTCACGCAAAATTTGATTTCTTTTTCTGCTCAGTATCGTGTAAATGAATGGAAAATCGAAACAACACGAACACACCAAAGGCTAACTGTGTGTGTGAGATGAGCACGTCCATTTGTGGAAATATGGATGGATAGGCAGAGGATGCTTCGCTTTCCCAGATGCACAAACCTTTACACGTCTGTCATGTGTTTGCACTGCCACCTTGAGGATTTTTCAAAGGCTGCTTAGCATCACAGATGAGACAACGTGTTCGGCAAGGGTCTGGAAAGTTCCTCTACTGCACTGCACAGCTCATCGTCCGCCGCGTCACTAATGATTCCTGTTCTTTATATACATTCATAGATAGACAGACAGACAGAGATAGATATAGAAATAGAGATAGAGACAGACAGAAATAGATAGATACAGACAGACAGACAGAGATGGATATAGAAATAGAGATAGAGACAGACAAATAGATAGATACAGACAGACAGAAATAGATAGATACAGACAGACAGAGATGGATATAGAAATAGAGATAGAGACAGACAAATAGATAGATACAGACAGACAGACAGAGATGGATATA
Organism: Arapaima gigas; assembly: GCA_900497675.1. NCBI lineage: Eukaryota > Metazoa > Chordata > Actinopteri > Osteoglossiformes > Osteoglossidae > Arapaima > Arapaima gigas. The sequence goes on from UFQX01000246.1 coordinate 609,263, forward strand.
GAAATAGAGACAGAGACAGACAAATAGATAGATACAGACAGACAGACAGAGATGGATATAGAAATAGAGACAGAGACAGACAAATAGATAGATACAGACAGACAGACAGAGATGGATATAGAAATAGAGACAGAGACAGACAAATAGATAGATACAGACAGACAGACAGAGATGGATATAGAAATAGAGATAGAGACAGACAGAAATAGATAGATACAGACAGGCAGACAGAGATGGATATAGAAATAGAGATAGAGACAGACAGAAATAGAGATACAGACAGACAGAAATAGATAGATACAGACAGACAGACAGAGATGGATATAGAAATAGAGATAGAGACAGACAGAAATAGATAGATAGACAGAGATAGACAGACAGATATAGAAATAGAGATATAGACAGATAGACAGAGACAGACAGACAGAGATGGATATAGAAATAGAGACAGACAGAAATAGAGATATAGACAGAGATAGACAGACAGATATAGAAATAGAGATATAGACAGATAGACAGAGACAGACAGACAGAGATGGATATAGAAATAGAGACAGACAGAAATAGAGATATAGACAGAGATAGACAGACAGATATAGAAATAGAGATATAGACAGATAGACAGAGACAGACAGACAGAGATGGATATAGAAATAGAGACAGACAGAAATAGAGATATAGACAGAGATAGACAGACAGATATAGAAATAGAGATATAGACAGAGACAGACAGACAGAGACCGATATAGAAAGAGATATAGACAGAGATAGACAGACAGATAGATAGACACTGAGAGACAGACAGACAGATGCTCATGCTGTCCAGCCAACCCTAAAGCTCATCGGTTTGTTTGTTTAAAGAAGGGGGTTTCTGTCTTCTTCCACATATGCACACTTGAGAGCGAGCAGAAGACAGCTGTGGGACGTGCGGATGTAACTCGGAACAAGGACTGCGTTTGGAGCGGCGGGGCTGATGGCACACGTGTGCGTGTACATCAAAGAGGTTTTAAAGGTGAAATCCATAAAAGAGGAATAAAAACGCGAGGCTTTCAAAAGAGGACACTCTTAACCTTTTCTCTCGCCGCGCACCTTTGCGGAAAAACCGAACTGTGGCTGCAGGGCTCCGGCTCGCACGGTACCATTTCCAGGCCGCTTGGTCAGTCCTGGAAAAACCACGAGGGACGCGGAGGTGAGACACGATTCCCCACGTGAACATTGCACGTAACGCTTTTCACAAATCAAAAATTCTCTTCCCATTCAGGAAACTTCCGCGTTTTGTGGAACCGAGATTAAATCGCGCAAAGCAAACACGAACCTTTAAACACCTTTTTTATTGTCCTCTTGCTTGTGCCGAAACGCGATACATGCGGATGACAAACAACATAACCTGCAGTCTGCCACAGGTGATGACAAAATGCCCAGTTTTTAATGTAACACGAATCCACCAAACAACTTTCCATCAATAAAACATGCAAATTCATCCATCAACACAGGTTCTAATCCTACTTCTACATAGTGTTTCTTCACCGCTTCTAATGTAAAATTTAATGCCCGAGTACATCAAAAGGATTCGTGCTGGAAAAAAAAAAAAAAAACACATATAAAAACCATGACGACACTCAAATATTGAGCTGCTGAAAGAGCACATGGACACAGAGCGCTGAGATGAACAAAGTCCAGTGTATTTTGCCTTCCGGTCCGAAACGCCACTCGTAAAGGAGGGCCGTCCGCTGGCGCCATTGTCCTCGTACTCATTAGAGAAATTATATTGTTTGCCCCTCTTTTATAACCACTGAAACCAAACTAGTTGTCCCGTCATTAACTACTCCTCGGGGACATTTGGAGGCGAGTTCAGAGACAAGCCGAGTAAATGATCTCCTGTTTTCCAGCCGACGGCGTCACACGTCCATCTCAGCCGGAATGGTGGCCGCGATCAAAAACGGTTCGTATTTGTCGAGCAGCGGCGGAAACAACTGCTGAAATGTGAAGCTTCTTTCCTCTTCATTTAAGCTTATTTTCCGCAGCAGTACAATCCCATACGGCAGAGTCTGCAACAACGGACCGCCGTGTTTGACGTTTACATTTCACCTATGAAGAAGCACAAATTGGACTGTGGGCCACTAACGTCTGCGATGCAGAGCAAACAAATTCACGGGAAATGTATTTAATGTCACGTCGATATCAAAAGAAACAGGCGTTAGTCTGTGAACAATAAAAAAATAAAAGCTTCTCACCAACAACCGCTTCACAACTTCTAACAAAACACTATTCTGGCACAAATTCACATTTAAAAATCAGGAAAAATGGAACGCGGGAGGTGCAAATGAACCAAAACCAAAGCGGGCGACTCGCGTGGGGGCCCCTCGCAGCTTTTTACCAGCAGTTTTACTGTTTGCGTGTTGGGAGTTTTGTGAACCTGTTTAAGATGCCTAATTCAGCGCAACCTCATGGAGACAACATGCATCAGCTTATAAACAGTGATGAAAATATGCACTCTGGGTAATTCGAGGGCCCTGTGATTTTTTTATATACATATAACTTACTGTCTGGAAAGAATGGAAAGTGGTCAGCAGAAACTGAAGGGACGATGAAGAAGAAGTGGAAAATAGGGGGTACCCAGCTGGTGTGGAATGTTATGATAAAAGGGTGGTTGTTGCTGAAGGGTAGGAAACAGGTACGCTAATAAACAAGGGTAGTCAGGTAGGGGTCAGGTGGGGGTATACTGGCCCTCCGGGGCGGGGCACGTACGAGTCAGGTGACTAACAGAAGGGTACCCCTCCAGACAGGAGGATGGTATAAAGGAAAGGTCTGGTTTCCCTGTTCCTCAGCTGCTCTCGAGACCAGCTCATATCATCCACGTTTACCTTTGTAACGAATAGATCTTGTTTCTCTGCCGTTCAGTTTGTATTGAGTTATCGTTTCTGAAGGTTGGGAACTAGTTTTTCCACGACATACGCCGCCAGCATCTCGCACTCGCAGCTCCACACTGAGACCTCTGTGACTCTAAACGTGCTGTGGAGAAAAGGGCTGCAGAAGGCAGCTTTTAAAGACGACGACGGCAAAACTTCGTTCAACTGCGCTACACTCCCGGTTCCGAGCTCTGACTCCCGTGGCCTGCTTCTGGGAAGATCTGCGGAAGCGTCTTTTACCGTGATCCCACGGTTCAAAGATGTGTGTTTCAGATGAATTGGTGACTGACTGCAGATGAGGTCTAAACCCGTTCCTCACCCTCCACCACATCAAACCCACAGCCACGCAGGGGGGCTGTGACAACGACACAGATGTACGGAAAGCTCACAAGGGTCAGCAGCATGTTCTCCTGAAGCCCTGAAGGTGCGACAAGGTCACGTCACGCCGAGACCCCCTGGGGCGCGCTGGTCTCTGCAGTGTCAGGAGATCGCCTCTCTGCCGCATATTCACAGAGCAGCAGCAGGGCGTCAAACCTCTGCAGGTTGTAGAAGGTGCTGATGAGGTCAGGCACCGTGCAAAGTGTGCAGGAAGAGGCGAACTGGAAGACATGGTGGAAACCCCGCAAGCTCCCCACCACTGCTGGAGGAACACCCAGCTCCAGCGCCACCTGCTGGTAGTTCTTTACCCCAGGGAAGGAAGGGTCGAGCTTCAGGGCGAGAAGGTCAACCAGAGCCTCGGGCAGCGTCCCCAGGTGAACACCTGCCAGGGTTGGTAATAGAAACAGAGTGTCAGTGTGAAGCAAAATACCGTCTCCTGTTACCACTTTCTCAACATCCACAAACTATAATGATGAAAAACGGTATAAAGTAAAACTGCAGGCAACACCAAAGACTCATGGTTCCTAAGCGCTGAGTTTGCATGAGGGTGTGAATCTGGATCCACCTCCCTGTGTTCCTCCTCCAGATGCCCCGGTTTGATCCCACAGTTCAAAGACGTGTGTTTCAGATGAATTGGTGACTGAATTGCTGCACGCGCTTCTGTGTGTGTGTGTGTGTGTGTGTGTGTGTGTGTGTGAGATCGCTGTATAAACAGGATAATTACTGCTGCCGGTTCAGTTTAGTATGTTTAACCTTGCAAGCCATCTTGACCACAGGCGTCTGCTAAATAGCAGTTACATGCCGTTGGGGAACAACATCTGCTAAATGAATAAATGTAAATATCTGAATGTGTGCAATGCTGAGCACTAGATGGGCAGCAGGTGGCATAATGCTTAGAAGCACCACCTCAGGGCTTTGCAGTAGCAGGTTTGAGTTCCTCCCCCATTAGCGGTCCATGACTAAGGTGATTTACCCTGCATGACTTCAGTAAAAAGTGTAATAAGCAAACCCCCGCAAGCGGCTCTGGACAAAAGCATCAGCTAAACAAATACGTGCAAGTAGAGAACATTTACTGTTCTATGGTGCACAAGAAGAGTTGCAGACAACTGTCCAGGTTCAGCAGTTCACCAGCTTACAAGAAGATCCTCTGTACTATTATACACAGAAGGATGTCTTCTTTCCTTTGGAAGAAATACAGCTTTACTTCAGCCACTTAGAATCTTTCACAATATTTCGGTTATGAAGTTATGAACGACGCCATGATGTCAGTCAGTTAAAAAAGTTTTTTTCTTTCATCTTACTTTATTACAAATGGAATTGTTATGAGACGACACACACCTGTAGAATACTTGCTTTAAAGCCAGAAGCATTTTATTATTTTGAAGGGTGAACACATGGCGTATAATACATCCATTTGGACATGGGTGCAGTAGAATAAAAATATTTCACAACGCCAGTGTGTATATGAACGCAGAAGTGGGAAAGTCAAAGCCCAGATTTTACTGTCATCTAGAACAATTTCATTCCAACAAGCGAGTGGACTTCTGAAAAGCAGCCGTCTTGCAGCTTCATAAAGCCCTGCTGAGCTCATGTTCTCTCTGCTGCTCTCAGAAGATGGCAGCACTGAATGGCAGGAGCGCCGCCGACTGACACCGAGGCTCCTTTTCCACAGCAGCAACGCTGAAACCCCCGTTCGCATTACTGTCCTGATCTGAGTAATTCAGGTAGGCGTCCGGGACTCGATCGAGAACCGGTCCGCAGCTCCCGCTCCAAGTTTGATTTATTTTCTCATTTATTTTCCCGACACCCGACTAAAGCAGCCTACAGCGAGTGTCCATCATTTGCTGCTCGGAGTTAATTTCTCATTTTTGCAGCTGGGTAATTTTTACGGGAACAATTCAGGGTGAGGGTACTACAGGAGAAGGTGGGATTCCAGTTAGGCTCCTTTGAGTCTGAAGGCAGCAGTTCTAGCCACTCAGCTACCTGCTGACAAAACATACGGTGGTCTTGTTTCCGTACGTCGCCACGTGATGATCATACTACTAATCGAAAGACAGTATAAAAAATCAGTGGCCTCCCTGTGCCGGACTGGTGTCCCGTCCAGGGCTGGTACCCAACGGTTCTGGGATGGGCTCCTGACCAGGAGTGAACTTTTACTGACGATGGATGGACAAAACATCCTGTCGATCGACGCTTTGAACGCGTACGTACGAGCCTTCGACAGGGCCATCTCTGCCGAGCACACCGGCGTTTATAAAACACAGCAAATGGAATTGGAAAATCTGGTTGTGCGCAGAACGCCACGTCAGATTCAGAGCCCCCTACCTTGCATCTGCACGCAGCTCTTCTTTGTGAGCGCCAGGATATCGGACACCTGGAAACACACACAAAAAAGCAGCATCTCAGAAGGGCAAATTCCACGTTTTGCCCGTCGACCGCGAACGGGAGGTGCGTAAGCACGTCGCTAAATGAGTAATAGCGACTCGGAGCCACTGAGCCGACCGCGTTCTGGAACATTCGGCCAAGGCTCCCTCTTGGCTCGAGAAACGGCAGGTGCTATTAAATGGCTGGCAGGCATCGCAGCTCAAACATTATGAGTGAAGAAATTCTGGGGCTTCTGAGCTGTATGACTTATTGAAGTTCTTCTACAATGGGGAACGCTTTTTTTTAAACATTTAGAATCTCTCAAGTTTCAGTTCCAGACGAACCACATTCTTTTCTCTCGGTGAACTTAGACAATGACTACTGACAAGCTGCTTGAAAATGCAGTTCCGTTCATTACGTATTACTGACATAATAACATGACATATGCAGGACTAAACCCTACATTTGTTAGGCTGTTGTAGGCGTTATTTCGCCCAGGTGAAACCCGGCACTAAAAAAACCTACCCAAAAGCTTGGAAAAGGGATGTAACCGTGTTACTTCTAAAATAATTCACATTCTAACTAAAACTGAGTCACCAGGTACCCCCGTGAGATTATATATTACTGCAGAATAAATGACGACGCAGATATTAACCAAACTAAACCAAACTGCATTTGTTCACATGTTGTGGATTCTGCTTGACAGACTAAGGCACGGTCTTATAACGAAAAGGACGCGTTACCGTGGTAATGTAGCTGCTCCAGCTGCCGCGGGGACGCCGATGGTCGTCCGGCACTCTGTCAGGTGCCGGCGAGAGGCGAGAGGCGTCCGCAACAGGAATCGGCCTTTCTGCCTCCGCACTTATGGAGCCGCCTTCTGAATCGGTGGAATTCTGAAAGTCCATCTCTGTGCATTCGACCGGGGTGTGCCGTTGCGCCCCCTGCTGGTCTGAGGCACAGGAACCGTCTGCGACGCTCAGCAGTGGGGGAGGCAAGGGCTCCCCTGCGTGGCTACGGTCGACTGGGGTGCCGGAGGACTCCCGGGACACAGACTCACAGGAGCAGCGGCTGCACGTAGAGGTTCTCACCAGAGGCCGCCTTTCCGAGGAGGTGCTGGGGCAACGGCTCTGGAGCTCAGGGGCCGCCAGCGTGACCTCCGGAAAGCCACCGGTCTGCAGGCAGGACTTCAAGACCACTGGGAAACTGTCTACAGGGCTGACTTGAAAGGGACCTGCAAAATAGACACATACTTAATGTATGAATGATCAGGGTCCTGTGTGAGGTGAACATGACAAGCGCAGCTCCCTTTCATACTGGGACAGGCCACAGACCCTAAACTGGATGAGCAGTCAATGATAATGAGTGACTGTGTTAGAGAGGCGTCCCTCACTATCTGAATCTAATCCGTTCCTGCAAACGTGTCCGATAGCGGGAGCAAATATTCCACTGTTTCCAACGGGAAAAATTATAATGTGTTCCTGACCCATCTGGAACACCAGGAACCAGTTTCCCCGAATATTAAAACACCTACGTAACAGTCCACCGAGGCTTTTCACACACTGCAAAACACATAAAACAGCAGTTACCAAATTATTAAACAGTTTGGGTGCAGCATACGGCGATACTGTCCGTAGTTGGATACAAATTTTTTTTCCTTATAAGTTACCCCAAACGTCCTTTAATACAAGTAAACAAAGAAATAAAGTGGAGAAGGTGCATGATGAATAAGGTGGGAATGCGTAGCAATAACCCGCAACACGCTTAAACAGCGCCAGCGCAGGGCGCGAACCTATGGGGAGAACAGTTGAGATACAACTGCAGTGCCCTCTTGTGATCATTGCTGGTTTGCTTCTGATGGCGAACACACACACACACACACACACACACACACACACACACACACAGTTGTCTGGAATTGCATTTACTTCCCATAATGCTCCATTATGTTAAAGCAGTAGCTTCACTTCACCCTCTCACCCAAATTCACTCACACTGGCGCTTTCACTGGCACGCTGCTTACATTTTTTCAGATGCAAATTTGTTGAGTATAGGGGGAAATTATTTTGTGTTAGTTATAGCGAGTATTGTGACAGCGAGAGGACATTGACCAGCGTTGATCATACAAGCAATACAAACTTAGCTAGAAGTCGGGGAAATGCCACACTGCCATTTTGATTTGTGCTTGACTTTTACTCCCTGGTCTTTATAAATCTGTGACAACGTGCTAACATTATACAAACATTTTCCAAAATTAATATATTACAAATTGTGACATGTCCATCTGTCCATCCGTCACCCTTAACTACTGGTCCTGGTCCCCACAGTCTGGAGCTTATCCCAGAGTCACTAGGCCCTCAGCTAGTTGACCGCACCCTGGTCTGGACGCCCGTACATTGCTAAAGATATGTCTTTATTTAAAAATATAATAGTGTTTCTTATATTTCATAGAGGGATATGGACAAGGTGTTTGACTCCTTCAAAGAATTACCGACCTGACGCTTGCACCTCCTTCTCCAGGTTGAGGGTCAAAGCATCGCCGTTCCTGACAGCTGCTACAATCTCAGCATGATTCGATCCTAAGCATCATTTGAGGAGACACGTCATAAATTTAGAAGGTTTTAATCAACGTCGTGCCAAAAAGGAGAGGAAGGCGCTTGTTGGACTAATGGGCGGCTACCTTTGAACATCCTCTTCAGTAACGCGTGTCGGAAGCTGAAAAATATGAGCAGAGACAGCATAATCGTCACGGTAACCAGAGCTCCACAAAAGGCAGCTGGAACAGCGGCGTCGAGCGGCAGGGTTTCCGGGTTCACATCTTTCCCCACGTCGACTGTTTTATGCCCTGCGAGGGGGAGAAAAAAAAGCACATTTCAAGTCGGGTTTCAAATAATCACTGCAATTTGTGCGTTTTTAACGCGCTCTCGTTTCAGCCCAGACGCAGCCGCTTCAGGGTGTAACTTTGCTTTCTGAAGGCCCCGTGAAGGTCTGAAGGCAGGCGTGATGTGTTCCATTGCTCTGGCCCCCCGCCAAGCTAATCGCCCTCTTTACGCAGCCTGCAGGACACACGCGTGTCGAGCCGGAGCCCGTCGGCAGACCGCATTACGTTCCCTGTAGGGAAGGCGAACCGAGAACACACTCTGGCCAAGACCCCCTACCGCCCCCTCCGCACGCCGCAGCACCCCCTGCCCCGGTGTTTCCGCCGTAATGGCGCACGTTACCTTCCAGCACCAACGCTATGACGGCAGTTAATGACATTTAAATGGCTGCGTGATCCTGGCTTCGTCCTGGTCCACCCGCCTCATCACTATTCAGCAGCGTACGAGCAGCGTCCGACGCACTATTACACCCGCGCACCTGTGTGGTCGGTTCCTACAAATTGCTCAAATACAACAAACTTGTTAAGATATTTCCATTATTTCTCACGAGGAAAACTGTGATTCGGTCTGTGTGGATTTGTATGTTTATATGCATTTTTTTCAATTCAGTATCATACATGTTGCTTCTTTGTAAGCAGCATTAGCAACAAACATTCAACAGTCAAATGGCAAAAATAGACATTAAAATATAGAACAGAAAAACAATCAAGTTTACGTGCCGTTTTGGGCTGCTGCTCTGATGAGCTTTTACCGGGGTATTAAACTGACCGGACAGAAGTGAACGAAACTGCAAAAGCGCGAGCTGCACTTTAACCACGGTGCACAGGAGGCAAAGACTGAGAAGAGCCGACGGAAGCAGAGCTTCGCACTCGCGCCGCTTGCGCATATTTCTCTGCTCACACCGAACCCGTTGCGCTGGGAATAATCGAGTGGAACGCCGAGACGGGCACTGATGTATTCCTCTCCGTATCCCGGGAACTCGGAAACGGAGAGCTCAAATCCCAGGGCCCCTGCAGGGCGTCCTGCAGCATGACAAAGGGTCGAGGTGCAGTTATTCATTCGGCTGCTCCTTTCTCTACGGCAACTTACCATGTTAGGTTCCTGCGCACAATGAATTCATTAACACAGCTGAGGACTTTTACCAGAGCAATCCAGGGGAAGCACTATAACAGGAGCTGCCACGTGACCCTGGCTGCGCCTCCTGCGAGGTGACGGGTCCGACCAGCGCTCCACCCGCTGCGTTCATTACATACGTTAAGCTACATTATGGAAGCGCGGAGTCCGCGTGTTAACTTACAGGCGCACTGAGGTTGGCCGGCCGACAACGGCCCACAGGGCATGCACTCCAAATCCACCGCGCCGTCTATCCGCGTCTTACTGTAGAACCTGAAATTGGACGTGAGGAACAAGAAGTACAAGCAAACAGAACAATTAGATATAATCCCTCAAAGTCCTGACTGCACATGTGCACAAAAAGGCAAGTTGAAAACAGTTAACTGACTTAACTGGCGCTAAAGGAAGCGGCTGAAGGCGTATCACTGACATGCACACACTCATGCTGCATATTTTAAGGCGGTTGGTTACACACCCCGGCAAACACTCCCCGCAGACACTGTTTTTCCTGGCACTGCACGGAGTCGCCTGCCGTCGGTTGAGTCGGCCACACGACGTGCAGAGCCTGCAGTTATGATGCCCCCAGCCCTCTTTGTAAGACCTGGAACCGCAGGGAGTACAGCGGGCATCGCCGCCGCTGCCGTAGCTGCACTCCTGACAAGTTCGAAAGCGAGAAACAGCACGTTGAGGCCCTAAGAGACGACAGCGCAGCGCACAGTCCAGCCCCTTAAAGTTTCCATTGGGGATATTTTCAAATCAGACGCACAAAACTCAAACCTGATCGGTTTCTGTTTGAAATCGACAAGTAGCAAAGTCTTACGGAGGGAATTTAAATGTGAACTTCGAGAGGCGCGAAGCAGCCGAACGTCCGGTAGAAACCTCGCGTTTCGTGTTACTGTTACAAATCAGTGCAACCGCCGCACAAAATACGAGGCCCTTTGCTCGCGTCTTTCTGAGCTGACAAGTGGAATTATTTAACGCCCCCCTCCGAATACAAGGGTCTTCTCTGCGAGCCGATTTCCGCGAACGGCTCATACCTGCACCTGATGCTGCTCAGCTACAAAACCTCGCGAGTCTAACCTCTACTAAACACCTCAATTTGCGCCACCTGCCGCGTTGTTTTGTGACACCAATCTTATTTTAGCCCTTTCAGTAATTTACAGCGACTAATGAAATGTTTTAAAGCTTGCTTGACATCTTATGTTATCCATAAAAACACCGCATTTGCTTCCATTAAAAGTAGAATTAATTCTCTTTGCATGACTTTACACATCCAGTTTTCAAGGGCCATCGATTCAAAGTCCTGTATTTTAAGACAGAGCTTCATTCAGCACCTCGTTGCGTGAAGGTCCCCCCTGTGATTTAGTAACAGTCCTGTGATCGCAGGTGAAGGTTGGCAAAACTCACCTGCACTAACTCCTGTCCAGGTGCACACTGGGGGCACTCGTGGCACTTCCCCTGGTGGAAATACTGGCTTTCTGAGCACGTCATTCTAATAACGAAGCACCTGTGAAAAAGAGATGCGCATAACGAGCATTTTTATAAAACACCCCCCATGGTGCACACACGCGGCCACGGGCGCAAAAACACTCATAAAACACACACATTAAAAACAAAGACACTCATTTAACACCTGAACTGTGAACACTACACGCAGAAATGGGCATCTAAGTAAACACTACTGTTATGCTGCCCAGCAAGAGTAACTTTCTGTGCCGTTTGCGACTGGAATTTCTTGCGCGGCGCGTGCGGGACGTTTCAGTTTTAACGGTTGATACAATATCGTGAAAAATGAAAATGCATGTAACGAAACTGAGACATTTAGAGTGAAACGTGAGATTTTCGGATGAGCTGGGATTCAGACGTCGGAGTCTGAACGGAGTAACAGCGTGAAATAAGACTGGAGGTGTGAGGACGTCGCTTTATCTTCTCCCGCAGAAATATGCGCAGGACGGCTGAAGATGCGGCGCAGCGGGCAGGAAAGGGCGAAACGCAGTAAAAACCGCAGTAAAAACCCAGCAGCGCAAACGGAGCGGTGTGCTGAACACGGAAACTTTCGACCAGAAAATAAGAAATGAAACCATCTTAAACAATGGTTAGTAGCTCAAAGCCCGATCTAGTGGCAGCAAGTGGCCATGAAAGCCCCGCGCCATCGAGTACTTTACAGTACCGCACACTACCGCACAGTACCGCACCGCGGGCCCTCCACCGTATTTGTGAAATAATCGTCCCGGTGTTTTACCTGGCGGCGCGTGGAGCGGCGCGTGTGTTCGCGAGCGAGTCCGATCCCGGCGGCGCGCGGCGAGTGCCCGCTGTCCCGCGCGCGCCCCCGGCCCTACATGTCTCGACATGCCTGCGCTCTGCGGACCACCGGGGTCGGGGCACCGGCCCCCCCGCGGATCCCGACAGAAACCGGCGCGCCGTGCTTGTGCGACGAAAGGTGTCGTTGGCGGCGCTTCTCTTTGGCGCGCGCGGTTATAATAAACTGCGGTGCGGTGCGTGAAACAGCGGCGGCATCTTAAACTGTTTTAAACCCCCGCATCCCGCCGCTCTTTATTACTTTATACGAACGGCGGGGACGGTTTTAAACGGCCATTTTACACGTTTTGTTCCTAATCTGCGGTAAAACTCAACGTTTAAACCCATTTCACCGATTCAATTGTTGCTGTTATTTACCCTAACAGTTGCGTATCTGCCCTCCTTTTCTCATTTTAACCCCTAAATGACGTCAAATGATATGAAATTTCACTCGAATCCGCTCAAATATGGCACGGATTTAGCTGCTTTCCGGACGATGGACTATATGGTGGGAAATGGTGAGCGATTGTTACCCCTCTGCTTGTTTCGTTTAGTCACCAGGTCGTGTCCTCTACTTATTCGCTTTATTTACCCTGTCTAGTGTGGGGACAGCAGGGGGCGTAGTGGCTAAGTGCGGTGCTCCAGCCCCAGATCCTGCTATATTTTCCTTTTTCAGGGTCTTGGCCCTAAACTGGCACAGTGAAAACTGCCCAGCTCAGTATACAATCCTAACACTGGAAGTCATGTTGGAAAAGGCATCAGAAGAGAGCGTCTGTTTTGAACCTTTTCTTTAGATCTAGTGCGGAAAAAATTATTTAAGCACAGCGATATTTTTATACTGCACTTATTGAGCGTAGATTTAAGTTCATATGAACAACTCTGTCTCCATTCAGCCTTTCCCACCTGCCCTGGTCAGGGTCGCAGCAGGGGGTCCGCAGTGTCTCCCGGCATCACTGGAGGGTAAGAAACCGCGCCGGTTCATCACAGAGTAGCTACACACACGATAGACAAGTTTTAGGGGCCGGTGAATCTGGAACCCTTTTCTCGTGGCTGTGGGAGGAAACCAGAGCACCCGGAGGAAGCCCATGCAGACAACAAGTCCACACCGACCGAGCTGGATTCCAACCCACATCCAGACAGCACAGGTGTCCTCTCCTCAACACGCCGCTGTGCCGGCCGGCTGTTTTCTCGGGTTTCTCGAGTCTTCGCGGCTCCTCAGTGGAGCTTCACTAACGTCCGAAAACTCTGAAGATGCCAAGTGTCGACCGGGTTTGCGTTCAGAGATGGGCTGACCTGTAGCGACGCACGACATCCCGAAAGCGTGACGTTCACCGTTTCATACCAGACGTGTGTCACAGACATTAGAGTTCAATTAGGGTCAGTCATTGTCGAGGTCTTGTTTTTTTTCCACTTTCACAAATGATTGTACAAAGTCTTTTGCCAGCACAAACAGACTCAGAACCGCCGTGGTCATATATTGACTCACATGGCTGTCGTCCCAACGCAAGCGCACGGTGCCAGTCAAAAGTTTGTGTACACCCAGGCAACCTGGGCAACACCTGCGTGGGCCGGACTGGACACACGAGCGAAAGCGAGCGTCTCCGGGAACCGCTGTGAAGGAGCTGAGAAGACGTCGACTCACGTCCCGATCGACCCGAGAGCTGCTTGAACGTGGTTTATTGGAAATATGTGCAGGTTTTAAACGATCGAGGGACACGCTTGACGGTTGAAGGTGATTTACGCTCCTCGGAGAACGATTCACAGTTGAAATGTCACTCGGTGTCACCGCTACAAACAGTAGTGACAAGTGAAAAGAGATCAAACTTGAAAGGCTTCTACGTAAAATTGGCTCTCAGTGTTTTACGCAAACTAAGGGTGGAACAAAAACAGTATCCATGCTTTAAATACCCTGGAGTGACTTGAGCCTAAATAAACGGATGAAGTGCATAATAACACTGGGCTTCCAGCCCATATCTGTGTCGTGAAAGTGAACAATCTCACTTTGTGGCCTTATAAAAACATGCGGGAGGGGAGCTTGTTCCATACAGGTTAATACAATCCCAGGCCGTTTGTGTAGGTTAAAGTTCCACCTCTTACTCAACCAGTCGCACCTGGACCCTGGCTAGCCTGGAGCACAGACTCTGCATGGCACTTACATGTCAGCTGATCGTCTTCATAAGTCTGCAGTGAATTTTAAAATATTTTGTAATATATTCACTTTTACAACGGCGCTGCTTGAAACAGCACCACATGTTATGATACATAAGAAAACAGATTTTATTTGTAGTTCACATATTTGTATTGATGCATTTTTAAATAAATAGCCGTATGAGTGGTGTAGCAACATGTCACGCGTCGGGGGACCGAAAAAATTAAAGCTGCACGGAATTGCAACACAAAATAATCGGGTGAAACTTTATGCCGTGTTTAACATTGTTCCCCTGTGTTGCTGTGCATATGTAATATCATTGTTCTAATAGCCTGTTTTTCACAAGAATATTTCATTTTGCATTTCAATGCTGAAACCATATTTGTACATTTATATGTATTAAGTTATTAACTGCATGTTAGGAAAGGCTTTCTGCTGACTTGAGGTAGGAGATCACGTCAGGTTCGGTGTACAGTCGTGTGTTGCTGGTCCCAACAGGGCAGGTGAACTGTTAGGCCCGCAAGACATGAATGTTCTTCTGTATGCGGAACACTATCTGTAGACTCTGGAAAGTTGGCAGTAGCCTGAACATGAGTAAAAGCCCTCAGATGATTACCTTATTCAAACGCCAGAAGGTACGTTTTATCCATCTGTCCATCCATCCATCCATCCTCTCACTAAATACTGATAACCCCTTGTCCAGTGCAGGGTCTTGGTGGTCCCCAGACTGTCGTGTAAGCACAGGGCACGGGGCAGAGTGAAGTCTGGACAGGACGCCAGTCCATCGCAGGGAGTCACTCACTCAAACTCACATTATGTACCATTAAGAGTCACCAGTTTGCCTAAAATATGATGCCCACTTCTTTGGACTGTGGATTGAAACGGGGGCACCCAGAGGAATGCCATGCAAACGCAGACTGAGCTTCATTCAAACCCACGTCCGTCTCGCAGCGGAGGAGCTGCGCGGCACCGGCGCCACCTGCTCCAGCTCTGCGCCACCCTGTAAGTAAACATCCTGTTCGTTGGTGCGTTTTCAGACTGACGTGAGGTGCGTTCTTCTCACGCTCCAGCGCACGCGGGATTCGCTCAGATGTTCGGCATCGTCGCTGCTGAACTATAAAGAGTTGCTGGCCAAAAAACGCAGGGTGTAGGTGTCATGTGCCACATGGTGCGGATTTCACAGAAGAAAGAAAACCTAAAACACTCCAAAATGTGGTCACCTGGGCACCTCGGGCGGATCAGTAAGCACCCAGAAATCCACCTGCGGGCCACCCTCCGGCGCTCCGTCCTCAGGATCCCCAAGATTGCCGGAGGGCCGACCGGAGCGTCGTTGCCCTTTTAGCGGTGCGATACCTGGTGCCTCGTCCCCTAATCCTGTGCACCGGGCCCAGGGGTCTGAAACAGAACAATTTGGGCCTTCGGAGAAAAACGAAAATACATTAAAGTCAGCGCAGCTTCGGCTGTGAATTGAATCGCTTCCGACGTGTTTGTTTAGCGCAAACCAGCTCAGAAAACCATGAACGAAGGTTATAATGTTATTAAGACAGTTGAATTAAAACCCAGATTATGTAACGTAATGTTCCTCTGGTATCTGCCTGTCTTCTCATGAATAGGTTTGTGAAATGCTCAAGCTAAAACCCTTCAGCTTCAATAACCGTGTAAATATTTATACATGCAACCGATTTTGTGATTTTATAATTTCCCCATTAATATTCTGCTTTTCAGTAAAATGTTAAATTGCGCACAATGATTTGCATTCAGAAATAAGCATCTGCAAAGGGCCGAACTGTGACTCCGGTTTCTTTTTTTCGCACTACGTTGACTAACAAGCTCTCCTTGCGAAACGTTGCGCAAAATATCACCAAATATCGTCGAATCATATTATGGAACTTCTGCATGTTGTATTTCGAATTTTTAATGTTAAACTGTAATTAAAGGCAGGCATTTAGTTCAATACTAAATGCGATGCACAAAAAGTGGGAGCTGTAACATACACACTGCATATTTTTGCACATTTTCCCTGTTTGAGGAAACACGTTAACTGTAGTTTTCTTTCGCCCTTAAATATTTTTAAAATCCTTAACGAAGATGTTTAAACATTGTCTTTATTCCAAATTTATCTTCGTATATTCAATTTAAAGGTCTAGGGCTTCAAATATAATTATGTGCCTTCATTTTTTATTTCATTTGTGGACACAAAAATAGTTCCACATTGTTTGAAAGGTCTTTCAAAATACCTGCCAGGGATTTAAGGATTTTTAGGATTTAAAGTGTGTTTTAGCTGTTGAGCAGATGTTGCATTTTGGGAGGAACATATGATGAAACCAAGTATGGTGGGGGCTTTGGGTATTTAAATATAGTTTTGCGTGAGAATGTGGAGGAACGGGAAAGACGAGATGAAACGGCACCACAAGCCCCTGCTGTCTCAGAGGTCATAACTTTGGGGTTAAAAATCTCTGCACTTCAGTCGTTCGTTTCGGCTCCGTCCCTGATGGACGGCGTCCATCGCGCAAATCCACAGCGCCGATACCCGTCCCCTTCCACGATATTGTGAAAATTGGGTTTATTATTACATATGTTTACATGTTTACTTGCAACCTGCCACCTAAACAACTGCCAACTTTCTGGCACTTTTCAAAACAAACACCTTGTCATTGTGAGGTTTTCTCCTCTTGCTTCCTGACAGCCGTCTTTCTCGGCACTAGACATCATGCCCTTACCAAAGTTGGAGTATAGTTCATACCCACACTGTGTGTTGCTCCGCTGTAATTGGTTTGCTTTGGAATAGTCTGGAAAGTTAAGCCTAACTTAGAACTGAGACAATCAGAATAAGTTAAGCAGAATAATAATGTATTATTGCACGGGGTTGCAAAGGCGGGACGTCGACGTGCGGCTGTGGGTAGCGGAGCGGCTGTGAAAAGTCTGGGTCCCGCTTGGCGTGCGGAACGGCTGGAGGACGAGTCTTCATCGCTCGCATCCATCAATAACGGTCGATTCGGTGCATCGGAGGCAGGCGGTGTGCGTTGCCTGGATGTAGTTTGCCACGAATGTGTCTACACCACACGTGGTCCGTTCGTATGACCGAAGACTTATCTTTCTCAGGGAAATCTAAATATCTTTTAGCCCTTACTGAGCTCAAGTCTTCATCCAAGGGGGCTTACAATGCCTGCTAAACATTCTTACAACGATTTGGGAGTAATTTAAGCACCGCAGTAAGGATTCAAACCGGACCCTTTCCGATTGCGGGGATATAACATTAACCACCAGGCGAGCAAGCAACTCGAGCGATAAACAGAAAAAGATGTTATCCAGTTATCTTGGTTTTACTTCTACTTTTTTTGTCAGGTGCAGTAAATTGTATTTTATACTTTTGGCCGCAAAGTAAAATGCCTTCGGCCTGGTTAAACTATTATTAAATTAACTTTGTGTGGCACCGGCACAAAATGGCGTCGGGATAAATGAACTTTTCCCACTACTGATGTTTTACACGGTGTCATGGCAACGGCATAAACTTAAGAGTATAAACAAGTGGAAGTTTCTTTAAAGATGTCCTATTGCACTGCCTGGACTGTCCACACCGAGATCTTTGTCTGCATTGTTTCTGAAATGTCAGACGGCGGAACCCAGCGCTTGTTTTAACTGCGTCTTCGGCCCAAAGACTAAATACATCGAACTAAAACATCCTGCAAGCGCCACCAGGTAGAATCTACCGCATTGCTTCTAAGTCACCTTTCCTTTGCGTTTAAACGTGCACCTTCTTTCGCCTTGGTTTCAAGGATGACTTGTGGTGTAGGAGTAGTTTATTTCTGGTCCACATGCTGTCTCAGGGACCTGCTGCATATTGTGAGACAAAAGCAGTTCTCAAAGAAGAAATTCTCATTATTTTCTCAAACCCGAGCAGGTACTTCTGAATAGAAGCTTTATTTTCTGTCTGCAGCCTAACGTTATTGAAACAATCTCCCTCGCAGATTATTTTGACTTTATTTCTTTCCCCGACCAAGAAGGACACATTTTAACAATTAAGAAAACAAAAATTTGCCAATTAACTATTCTTTCCTGGGCAAAAATTAAAAGAAAAGATCAAAGTCCTCTTTCACGCCTCATCTGAAGCCGAAATGCTTAACCCGACGCGAGGGGCGGCTGGACGGACCCGCAAACTCCAACGGCAACCCGGGATGCGCTGAAGCGCTTTGGCAGCAATTCCGAGCCTTGGCACAGATAAAGGATCGTGGTCTTTCACCCTGTGCCGTGCGTTTCAAGGACCGGCTTTTGTACGGATGGGAGCTGCCCCAGCGAAGGCCACAACCGGCTGCCAAACAGCCGGCTGCCGGCCGTGTCGAAACGCTGGAGATGATAAGAGCGCTGGAACATCCACCACCTGCAGGCTGAAATAAATAAATAAACAAATAAAGAAATATCTCGGGTTTTTTTCCGTCTCCGCAAATTTTGAAATGTGCTCGTTTGACTGTTGGAGGGATGAAGAAAGGCAAGTTTCAAAACACGTGAAATTTTGTTTTAGTCCGTTTGCGCGCCCGCGCCGCTTAGTAGTATTAAATAATAATAAAAAAGAACTGAATGCAAATTTGACTTAAAAGGTGAGAAGTTGCTCATTGGTTTTAAACATTGCTGGCCAAGTAAACTATGAATTACTTAGAAGTTCCTGCCGTTGCTTTTAACAGCATCTCAATATAAATCCCTCAGACGCGCGAGGTCTGAGCTGAAGGAGCTAAACGCTCCGGAGAAGCTGCGTTTCCCCCGTCGAGACAAAGCGAGTTCAAAAATTCACTTCTAAGTTGTTGTTTAATTCAACTGAGTGTTCGTTCCTTTTTTCCATGACATTTTCATTTTGGTTTTTCTAATCACTTTTTTGTGCTTTTTTTCAGCTTCAGTAACTGGCAAAGATATATATAATTTTATATTTACACATTTAAAAGCAGGATCGCTGTTTAAGCTGAAAAATAATAGCAATGATAATAATAAAACACGATGCAACTGCGTCCAAATAGTGAAACCATAAAGAAAAGTGTTTAGTGTCAATCCCGCTCGGTGCCGTTCCTGGCCATTTTGGAAATCGTTCTCCAGAAGTCATTAGCAGAAGACAGAAATACAGGCCTGAAAGCAGGAGGACAAAGTCCCTCCCTTGAGCTGCGCGACAAAACAATTTTCATGCTTAAGGGAAAACTGTCACCAGAGTAGCTGTGACAGTTGTACCTCACTCTCATATCGCCACCACAGTGCCACATGAACACCACAAACAAGGACACGTATCTAAGAAACAAACTCGACTTGATATGGATGCAAACGGTCGTTGAAGTTTCTGCTCAAACTGAATAACCGGCAGGACAGTTAAGAGCTGGATGAGGCAGTAAAGAAAAAGGGGAGATTAGACACACCTGATGTTTAAGCCCAACAGGAGAGTTCTTCCTTTAACACTGTAGGTGCAGCGGTGTGCAAATCTGAACTTGATCACCGATTCTGGAGCAAAGAGAACTTAATTCCACATAAATGCCTCGTTTTTTTTCTTTTTTTGAACACAATAACCCAGTGACTAAGACTTCTGACACTGTTCCTCCACCAAGGCTGAACTTACTGGCCCCGTGTCAGTCATCATCAAAGATTTTCCAGTATCAGCTCAAGTTCTAAACATCTTATGCATCCACTTATCGCATCTTGAGGCTGATCTGGGGAGGAAATGTGTACGACTTCATGTTTAGAGCCACATATGTCTTCCTTGTTCTTTTCTGCCAGATCTATGATGACCACCGTTCTGATCTCCTGCCATTTCTTTTTTCCATGAACGTTAACCACAGGACAGTGGTGGCCTTCGCTGGAGATTAAACAAGGTAACAAATCTGTGCTTGGGGGATCCAACCAAACCTGCGGCCCTTCTGATCCCAGCTGGCACAGAGCACGCAACTGCAACCCACGTCAACCCTGACGATTTCCAAGTTCTTCTCAGGGGCACTTTGAGCTTGATATGCTCTGGCTCGGGCTGTTCCCTTGGCAGACGTCCCCTCAGCGAGCCGTGGAGTTGTGCCATTCAGGGCTTCCCCAGAGCCAACGTGGTATCTCTCTATCTCCACGCACTTCTATTCACGGGACCTCTTTCATTCAGCGCTAACTGTGCCGGTGGTCGGGTCGCCTGTGGCGTTGCCTATAATTAGAACACAGCTTGCCAAGAATTTGGCCAAAAACCCTTGGCCTGCGGTGAAGCCAAGCTTGAAGTCAAGCTGAAAAACAGGTCGCGTGTTGAATTTATTTCAGAAGAATCATTAATGAAATGCGCAAATAAACTTCAAGTTTCCAGTTTTCCTGAACATCTAAATGAGGTATGAAATAAAAGTGAAAGAGTTTCTGTGGTGCATATATGAGACTAACTAAACAGAAGTGATAGCATTTGCACGCAGCCGTGTACAAAGAGACGCATCAGTTGGGGGTCCTCGGCTCACAGACGGACAGGACTTGAGTGACAGCTTTGCAATGCAAACATTTCCAGCTCATCGACATCATGGGCTATAGAGCGTATAAGCAACTTTTTTCTACACTATGGACCAGTGTTGCTCACGTACTTTTTTACAAGTTTGTCACTTTGGGTCAGAATTCAACAGATGCGGGTGGGGTGGCAAACTCAAGTGAAAAGTAGAAATTGTGTAAAAAAAGTATAGAGTGTCAGGTCACAAAACTGCTCAATTATCGCAGTTTTTTTTTTTAAAATTCAAATGCGACCTTTTCGTCGCTCTGAACTGATGGCAGTGTTAACCGACGCATTAGAGCTTCAACTCATCGTTTCAGCAGATAAAGTTTGGGCTTAAAATTAAACTGCATATCGCAAATTAGACTACTGAAATAAACATAATACCAAGAAATGACCCCAGTTGGGTGTCCTCTGGGTGCTCTGGTTTCCTCCCACAGTCCAGAGACATGTGTGTCAGGTTAACTGGTCACTCCAAAGTATCTGTAGTGTGTGTGTGTGTGTGTGTGTGTGTGTGTGTGTGTGTGGCTACTCTGCAATGGACTGGCGTTCCAGAATGAAAGCAGAGTTGCTTTCAGGCCCGCTGAGGAGACCCGCTGTGTGTGAGCCATTCAATGAGGGAAAGTGTGTTATATCCGCTTGTGAACTGATGTTTTGGTGCCGTATAGGTTGGACAACCCTGTTAGGATGGATGAGCAGAAGGTCAAGGAGAAGGTGACTCAGCAAAGTGGTTTCCTTGTTCTCTATACGGTTGATGCAATGAACACAAAGCAGGTCCTCAGATCTTATTTCCCCAAACAGGCTGAAGGACACGCAGTGGCCCATATGTGCACTTTCCATCTGACTGTGTGCCTGATGCTGTCCTTAAGCACCAAGTAAGCTGACTTTCTGAACTCAGACCACAGGGAGGTGAACAGTTTCATCAGTTCACCGACAGTCACTGGCAGCCTGTCATCTCCAGGCAGTACGGCTCCCCGTCTCCGTCGCAGATTCGGATGGGTTTGCTGCCCAGCTTCTTGTTATGCAACCCAACTGGTGCTTCCACTGAAGCCGAGCCATTTTTCTCCGAGTTTGGAATGGATGCTGAGCTGTTGCGAAAGCAGGAATAGGGCATTTGCTTGGATTTTAACTCAAATCTAACCTGTGACTAATAATAGGTCTTAAGAGAAATCACATTTGTAGTTTTTTGCAGCTGAAGTAGGAGGTGGCACGTCTGGGCTTGCTGTCCCGTTTCGCAGGTTTGATGTCTGGGACGCGCGTGTGAAGGACCTCTGGATTGCTGGTAAGCCTGATTGTCTTGATTTCGTTTCTCCACACAGAGCGGGTTGGGAGTAACCAGGTAGTCGTACTTGTCAGACTCTTGTAGACTTGCTGGTGGCATGGCTGACTGACTCTGAAAAGCTTTCCGTGATGGGAATGAAAATTGCAAGGGCTACTGCACTGCAACTAATTTATTGTCATTTTTCCAGATCTGTTTAAAGGATAGAAATAATTCAGTTTTTTCATAATCTCATTGGTAATTGAGGTGTAAACATGCAAGCCTGTAACAATCTCATGTTTCAGTGAGAATTAATAATGTTTGTTCAGTTAGCGCCACAGCAACTTCCAGTGTTGAGGCACCTAGAGTTACCCATTTATACAGGTGCTTCTGTTTTTTTTTTTTTAAACGGGAACATGTATCTTACTCACAAGCACTACAGCTGGAAAGGGGATCTGAACCTACAACTTCTGGTCTCAAGGTGGGTCAAACCCCTGGATGGTGTCACTGCCTGAGCAGTCTGCTTTGGGAAAAGTGCAGGTGTGCCTGATGATTCGATGACGTTATAAACACCTCGCCGAAGCTTAACGTTTAATATGCAGAACATTAAAAAGATTTTATTTTTCTCAAAGATTGAAAAAAAATTTTACTGGACAGCTCAAAGTCGCAGATGCCCTCATTTGTTGGCAACCAAACCGCAGTTGTGAAATACGAGCCCATTTAAGAGCGGGGAGGGTTCACTTGGTCACAGCCGAAGGCACGGTACCAGTTCGACGCTGCGGTACACTGGCACCAGACTAGTTTTTTTCATGAGGAAATTAATACAAGTTTTGACTCTCACAAGTCAAGACATTTGACTGGTATTTTGTTTTTTGCCAACAACTGTCTTCATACTGTCATAATTTGTCACCAGGACAATAAATACTTTCACTTTAAAAGATTTCCATTCTAAACCTTTTTGTATGTGGCTGTATTGCAGGGAGAACCCAAGTATCCTGTTACGCAAAAACACAAACTACACAGTTTATTTCCAAACACGAGTGCAGGATTTTGTGTTCATGTGCACTTGGGAAGAGGTAGGAGTCGATGCCAAGCCCTGTCCTGCCGCCCATTTAGTCAGCGACTGCCACTTAATTCTGATCTATTAGAAATTCAAATATCATGAGTCAGAGACGGGAAGCGCAGCTCTTTCAGAAAACTGTAAGACAAGCTGTTTGGTTTGTCAATTGAAAATGCATTTGCGACGTAATGACCGCAAAACCGCATAAACTGGACATAATGGCTTTTCGCCATCAACACCTAGATGGAATCTTGTTTTCAAGGCATTTTAAACCAGAATATGATGTACGTAAGCTGGCAAATGCAAAATTAATTCAAATGACCGCTGACACGTCTTATTGATGAAAAGGTTGACGATAATGTCTTCTTGACTGCATCCTGGCCATTAGTCTGCTGTGCAAATAAGGTCTGAAAAAGCCTGTAAAAGGTATTGATATCTTTGGTGAATTTATGATTAATAATTTCACTTGTCTATCATTTTTATTATTATTATAATTGTTGTTGTTGTTGTTGCTGCTGTTGTTTCGTGTTCTTGTGCCAGCTGGTGGCTCAGAGGGTAGAACTGTCATGGTCCCTTTACGTGGTCTCCCACATGTAAAACACATGTCCCAGACATCTTAATCCCCTCTGCTGGTGTGTAACATTCATTTCTGGTTGCTGTGATCTTTGTCTCATGATAAGTTTGGGTGTCTTGTCTTGCTATTTTCTGTGCAATGTTATATGCAAGTCCCGCCAGTCAAAGCAATCGAGTTTCTTTGTGAGTTTCGGCTGCATACAGCAACGTCGGCACAACGTCGCTGTTGTATAATAGCGATTTGGTTCCTCGTGTTCGGTGTTTGTTGTTCCGGATCATAACCAGCCTGTTCGTTGTGTTTGCTGCTTTGCCCATTCTCATTTTCATTTCTCTTTCCATGATGTTTAGCTGCATTGCAGTGCTGCTGGGTCTCTGAGGCCTGTTTAGTTTTCACAAGGACAAGCAAGTGGGCCTTTCCCAGCCGTTCATAGTAGGTAGGTGGTGGAGTTAAAAAATACAGTTTCTATAAAAAGTGCACAGAAAATTTCTCAGAAAGACCGTAAGAGAAGGTAATTCAACCTCACTGTTGACGTGAAATCCTCCGGGAACACGGACCACAAGAGTTCATCATCCAGAATTTCAATAAACAGCCTTTACTTGTCCTGCTGAGTGACAATTAAAAAAATCAATTTTTTACAGACAGAAACATTTTGGATTAAAAACCTTTGAAGGCCACAATGCCCAGTGTTTTTTTTTGTAACACAAAAAATGGCAAATAAATCCCAAACCTTAAATGGCACCTGAGTTAGCTGTACAGAGTATAACTAGACAACCAAAGCTACAGCCAACTTTATCATCTGAAGATGTTGTGGAGGCAATAAAAGGATCTAGAATGAGTCCAGGGTATATGTTCTGTTTGTGTTGGAAGGTTGTAAGGCATTGATGAGAGCGCCCCCTTCTTCTGGAGAACTTCAGATGGAGATAAAAGTGGTCATGTTGTTTGATCACATTTTATTACTCATTTCTTACACTCCCCACACATTTAGAGGTGGTGTTGGACTTCCCGTGTGTTTCGATAGGAAAGGAAGAGAATTTCAATGACGCACGACTCAAAATTTACTATGTACTCTCCCTTAGCTTCACAAAAACATTATATGTTATGATAAAAATAAAATTTTTACAGTGACATCTTACTCCTTCCTCAATTTAAAATTATAGCCAACGGTTGATGGCACAGCGGGCAGCACTGCTGCCTCCCAGGTCCTGGGCAGTGAGTTTAAGTATAAGCTGAAGTCTGATTCAGCCTGTGTCAAGTTTGCATTGGGGTTCATCCAGGAGCTGCAATTATTTCCACAGTCCAAAGACACGTGTTCCCAGTAGATTGGTGACTCAGTTGTTGAGGGTAGGTTAGATGTTTATAGGTACCTTAGAATGATACATGCACTGACCATACTGGAAAGGACCCCCCCCCCCCCTTTGCTCTCAGAACAGCTTGAATTGTTCTGGATTCAACAAGGTGCTGGAAACATTCCATAGAGATTCTGGTCCATGTTGGCAAGACTGCATCACACAATTGCTGCACACCTGTCTGGCAGCATGAATGTGCAGCTTATCTGCTGGTCTACCGCATCCCAAAGGTGCTCTATTGGATTCAGATCTGGTGAATGGGGAGACCACTGAAGAACTGAACTCAGTGCCCTGTTTGTGGAAGCAGTTTGAGTGACTTGTGCTTTGTGAGATGGCGTATTATCATGCTGGAAGTGGCCATTAGAAGATGGGTAAATTGTGGCCATAAGACAGTACACATGGTCAGCAACAATACTGAGATAAGGTGTGGCACTCCAATGATGCTCCACTGGTGTCAGGGGGCCCACTGTGTGCCAGGAAAACATTCCCCACACCATTACACCCCCACCACCGCCAGCCTCACCTGTTCACACAAGGCAGGTTGGGTTCATGGCTTCATGCTGTTTACACCAATTTCTGACCCTACCTGTGTGTATATATTATTTGACTATATATATAGCCTTCTGAGATATCATGGTAAAAGTGTCCACTAAATACAAATGAATAATAAAGATATGTCTAGTTAATCCTGTCTAGTGTAACCGAGATCATGTGGCTGCGTAACTAAAATCCCACTGTTGTTTCGCAGTCATTTGCCAGGGAGCCAGTGTATATTTTCACATTCCCCAGGTGCTGAATACGAAAGGAACCGACTCTGGTTTCCTGCAGCTGGAGGCCATTTGATCGTTTGGCAAATTAACAAATTGTTTAAATGCTGCATGGCAATGTTTCAGGTTCATCTATCGCCAAAGTGTATTGTGAAACAGTGTTGCTCTAATTTGTTGCTCCTAACTCAACTAACAAGTATTTATATTAAGAATAACTTTAATTTCTTAATTTTCACTTTTGTTGCCACATTTGATGTGAGGGTTTAAGAAGGAAATATTGGTTCCTGTAGAAGTACGAAAGGCAACTCTGTGGGCTCTGTGTTACAGCTTCCTCCACTGTAATAAGCTCGAGACTCTCAAATATTTGCAAGGAAATGGCAAAACCCAGAGAGGGATGTTGTATCGGAGTGAATAGGAAGAGATGAGATCAGTCGGATACAGACATCATTACACGCTCATGTTCTTCTTTCTGCTATGCTGTTCCTTTCACCTGAAATGCATTACAGTGCTTTTGTTCCTCATGCTAAAAGGCTGACGCTCACAGAGATAAGATGTTCATCTCCGCCAACTTTGATCCCATTTTAAAATACAATTTCCAATTATGATTCCTGCCAGTAATTTGTATTACCAATTTTTTAAAAAGTGACACTGGACTGAGTTTCTCAATCAAAACGGACAAAAAAGAACGTCTTGGTTTGACCGAATCTGACCTTTACTGATCATAGCCTGGCGGTAATCTATATAAAAACTGTCCAGCGGGATGATTGTGCATACAGTGGCATTTAGGAGAACATTACTCAAAATTCTCGGAAATTAGAGGGAAATATTTCATATAAATTGTACCTGTCGCTGCAGTCTTCAGGCCTCTAAACTAATGCGGTTTTTTTGAAACTCAGTTCCTGTAACTTGTGAGATGGCAACTTGTCTATATCACACAAAATCTGAGCTTATGCTGGGAGGTTAAGTAAGGATCTATATTTAACTGAGCTAATGCATGAATTTTGTTATTAAAAAATATTATTCAATCTGTGAACAAGCTGGCGGAGCTACAGTCCCTTTTAGCTGAAATGTCAAGGAGTAAGTTATACAGCATATATACTGTGGCTAATCTGGGGATTTTTTTTGTAAGGTTCGTGAGAAGGACGTTAAAATGTTTTACAAAGGAAGTTCTGCGGCCAAAACAAAGTCAGACCAAATACCCACGTATCCGTATCAAAATTTAGCAAATTCGATTTTTCTCTTATCAGCCATTCTGCTTTTGTTGCAGCAACTTCTGTTTTGCAAACTCTTTAAGGAGAAGTCAAAATATTGTACATTCCAGATTTCATGGCAGCTTGGTTTCTGATTTAAGTGAATGAAAGCTTTCTGTGTGTGTGTGCGTGTTTGCAGTTATGGGAAAACTGAGTGAGGTTACTCAACAGCAGTGATTTATAGTTACTGCATGTAAAAAATCCTTTTTGAAAATAAACGTGTATGCAAAATGGGAATTGTAAGATGGCTGAACATCAAATATCCAACCTTACAATCAACCTACTAAGATCAGCATAAGTCACACTGCTTTGCTGTGTTTTTAAAAATAGAACTACATTCCATGTGGTGACCTATCACTTTTGGAAAGGCTGGTGAAAGTTTGCAGTATCAGGGCTTTAGAACAGTTGGAGCAACTACACATGCTCTTTGTTTTACTGATATTGGTAGATCCTACTTTTTCCTCATGTTGGCTCAGCTGGCTGTAAACAGATCACGAGGCTGCAGGGACCATATAAAAGAATTATGAGTTGGAGATCTGCCATAATAAGAAACTGATGAAATCTATCTATCTATCTTTCTATCTATCTCTCTGTCTGTTCTCCTTATCCATGCTTTGTAAAGCGGCCCAGAGTTTCTTATGATTTATGCAGTTAAAGGCTTTCCTCTACCTCACATCCCTGATGATGTCCCTTGTTCCTCGTCCTTTCCTGAATCCTGCTCGCTCTTCAGGCCGTTCTCCGTTCAGATAAGGCTGTAATCTCCGTCGAACGATCTTGAGTTGGATCTTGTCTTGCTGGCCTGTGGGATCAGAGCTATTGTGTGATACTTTTCACAGAGGATCTAATCATCTTTCCTTAGGATTAGTATGAATTAGTATGAATGCAGATCTTTTCCAATCTGTTGCCCAAGATTTTGCCTTCCAAATTTCCAGGGGGAGCTGTGTAAATAAAATAAAAGTAGATTTTTTAGCCTTGTAAAAAACTTCAAGGTGATCTATGAAATGATATAACGATAAATGGTAACTAATTAAATAAAGGTTACACACTAAGTATACTTATACTAATACGTCCTTAGGGAACATACTGGGAGAACTTGAAACAATAAATATATCTTAATGATGTCTTGAGTTATACGTGCTGTTCATCCATCTGAAGGTAAGTCCAGTAATGTGATGAAAATGTGACTATTTTATTACTTTATTGTCATCAGTCTTACTTGGCTCATGCCTTTGTCAGAGTATGAGGAAAAGTGCAATACATTAAAGTGCTTTTAAGAGCATGATAATAGACAGACAGTCGTTGCTGAAGAGCAACGCTGCTGCTAAACCGAAGAGCAACTCAAAGTAAAGAGTTCAGTTTTTGTCTTACTTTGTTTTTCTTGTTGGAACTTAGGCAAACGAGTCATTTGAACCGTTTTTAATTTACTATTTAATCAATGTTTTTCGAGTTATTTCTGACTGCAGAACTGAACTGACTGCTCTCCTCTTTCAAAGACTGAAGCCACTATACTGATTTGAAAACTTGATAACTGAAACTCTGCAAAACTGTGGCAAAAACACTTTTTCAGACTTGTTATTCTGCAAAAAAAAAGGCAGAAATATTTTTCAGTTGGACACTGGATGCTTGCACATTGTACAATTAGAGAGATAATGGACTTTGAAACTGAAAACAGTCTCACTGCTGATGTTTTCACTTAAACAATTTCGTTTGACCAGAAATAGCTGCTGGGATTAATCTGCTGTGTTTAGACGAATAAAACTGAATGCAAAATGCAGCAGTGTATCCTCAAGCATTACTTGAGCACAATAAACTATTTCATAAAACACTTACCAACTCTGTATGCAAAAACAGCATTCAGTGCCTGCACTATTGTGTTTGGTGCCAATAGTTATGATGTTGCTTGGCAACAGATGCCCTGCTGATAAATATTATTTTTATCATAACATATAATGTTTTTGTGAAGCTAAGGGAGAGTACATAGTAAATTTTCAGTTGTGCGTCATTGAAATTCTTTTCTTTTCCTATTGAGACATGCGGGAAGTCCAACACCACCTTTAAATGCGTGGTGAGTGACAGCTGAGTGTAATAAAATGTGATCAAACAACATGACCACCTTTACCTCTCCATCTAAAGTTCTCCAGTGACTCCTCCTGCTTCTGAGATATCGCTCTTTCTTCTTCTGGTCATCATCATGGGACATTAACGTGAATGTGGAACAATGTCGGTGTCTGTTTTACAAAACCGTGAATTTATTACCATAAATCTTACAGATTTGATGGTGGTCACGAAACAAACACTGTGCTGACATTTGTAAAACATATAACTGATTAAAAAAAAAAAAAATCATACATACCTTTCACTGTGGTGCTCTATGCTCAACACCGATATTTCAGACCGGGAAAGTATTTCTCCAGACCCTACATTTGGGATGTAATTGTATACTCGTATTTTGTACAACCTAAGAATTGCAAATTTTTTCAAATTGCCACGTACACATACAGAGCTACATGACTAAAGTTTGCTCTCTATCACACATTCAAAAACTGAGCGTAGTCTGGCTTTTCTGAAAAGCTGTTCAGATGTTAAATAACTACATTTTTGCTGGGAGTTTCTGACAAGAGACACTTTAAAATATGTCCATGTCAGCACTGGAGTGACAAAGGCAATGTATGATCTTCCGTAGCTGCAAAACACATTATTATCAATTATTACGATCACATAGTAAACAGTATCGCATTAACTAAAAGGCATTGATCCAACATGGATGAACCGCACATTCTTTCTCTGCTCTGAAAACAGCACATCTTCTAAAATGATCTGAATCGTAATTATGCAATTCAAAATGGTCCTGAACACATTCGGCGTCTTTCACAGACAATGTCCTCTGCGAATGTAGTGCACAGAACCGATCGCTTTCAAAATCTGTTAAGTGTTCTAGATGAACAAACTCTCCCGGGTCGGTTCTTTACCACGTGGTTACGGGTTCTGTGCAGAAATTATCATTTTAGCAAACACTTCAAAATGCATACGTATCAATGGAACATATGTTAAGCCAGATGGCATTTTAATGAAGTCTTGAAGTTTTCTAACACCTTTTCTGTTTATGCTTATTTGTGCAATTTTACATGGTTTCCTGAAATTAAGCGTTTGAAGTCCACAGCTAAAGCACCTTCTCCATCATGATTATTTTGAGGCAAATGCCCTTCTAAAGTGACACTCTCTTCAAGTAAAACTTGTGTTTAGCACAATGACCGTTATGTTCAACTAAGGCAGAATATAAGCCTGCTAGGTAACTGTAATGAACATCAAAAACTGAAGTACTCT
The DNA here is from genome assembly GCA_900497675.1 of Arapaima gigas. Lineage (NCBI taxonomy): Eukaryota > Metazoa > Chordata > Actinopteri > Osteoglossiformes > Osteoglossidae > Arapaima > Arapaima gigas. Next base: position 639,401 of record UFQX01000246.1, read on the forward strand.
GCAAAGTTGGACAGACATCTGAAAGCATTTTAATGTCCATTGGCTGGGAAAATTGACTCTCGATGCCTTGTTCATACTTCACTTGACTCACATTTCTGTAATGGTCTTTTTAGAAGTGAAATGGACATGGAGGGCTCACATTATGCTGCTGAGGAGTGCTGTGCAATAATTGGCTTCAAGTGGCTTCCCCAAAACTGTATTTGGGTTAACAAAAACATCTGTTTCCACAACTGCTATGAGAAGTGCAAAGTACTCAGAGAATCAAGAAAATCATAGGAGGCCAGACCATCACGGAGCAATCTCACACACTCATGCACAGACACACAGGCCCTACAGCCCATTTAGAGTGACCACTTAACCACAGACACATGTTTTTGGCCTGGAGAAAGAAACCAGAAGAAAATGCACCTGAACATTAGGAGACTGTGCAAGTTCTGTATAGACAGACCCGTCTTCCATCTTCTGTCTGAACCCACAAACCATGCACCGTCACGCCACCATAAAGCAGATCGTCCGAGCGAACGTCCACTCCGGTTCAGATACTAACAGCGCTGGTAAGGTTAGCTGCTTGGATCGTCTAAGTCAAGAGAGGTTCTCACTGGTCTAAGAGAATGAGCTTTTACACCGTGGCCATGGAGATCTTGGGTTAACCAGCCACAGTCTAAGTGTTTAATAATGTTTAGTATTATTAGTATTTGAGCAATTCGCATCTGCCTCATTATTATTAAGTTACTCACAGTTATTTCCCCATTTAGACAACGCAGCAATTTCTACCGGAACAATTTAGGAAAAGTTTCTCACTCAACAGTACTGCAGCTGGGATTCAAACCGGGGTCTTTTGAGCCCAAAGGCAGCAGTTCTAATCATTACACTTCCTGTTGCTGAAGACACCACCGATAAAGATAAAATTCCCAACCAGCGGTGACACAATTTAAACGGCAAATGCAGATGTGCCCAAATGTGCTCAAGACTCAGCAATAAACTGGACACTATACGGCCACAGCTGCTCAATCCTACATTAAGTATATATGCACAAGATGCTTTAAGATGAGTGCAGAAGCAACTGTACAGAGTAGTAATGTACAAAGTTAAACCTAATTTGTCAAGTACAGGCTTTGCACTATTAAGGGTTGTGTGGCACAATCCTAGGACAAATAAAACACGCACAGGGTACAGACTCATCACGACAACTCAATCCGACAGGAACAGGGTTTCGCATTTGACTGTTTGAACCCACTCCAGCCATTATTTAGCATAACAGTGCACGCTTTCCGTTAGCATCCCCGTTTCCCTTCGGAGGTGCCAAAAGCTAATGGGGCAAACCTAGCCGTAGCTAGATGCACACCCTGCAGCCGTCACGGACACAAAGGTTAAGAGCGGCCGCACAAATGAACTTGTTTGCGTAACGCTAAAAAAGCGCAGTTGCTACGGGAAGTGGGTAATGCTGCAGAAACCAGGTGCTCCCTGATTCGGAGAACGCAGCAGGGAGCAGAAACCCGGCCAAGAGAACAGTGCAGTGACACAAAAAAAGAGAAAATAAGAGTGGCGGGGAAAAATGGAGAGGTGGGGCAGCCGTGTTAACAAAGGAGCGGGTCGCCTCGAAGAGGATCAGTCTCCCATTGAGCCCCCCGGCTGCTTTCTTCAGCCGCCCCGCTGAAGCACCTTGCACAGTGCGCCGTGTGACTCCTGCCCTGTCAATTACCACTAATACGCTGCTTACCCTGGGCTCCCAAACGGCATATAGTGTTTTTCGAAACGCTGAAAGAAAGTTGCGTATGTGAGATGCACCTCACGGGCTGTTTGAGGACAAGTGCACAGAGATATAAGAATTTTACTATCTGACAATAGCAGCTGCACTGTGGCAAAGAATCACACGGAAGTACTAAAACAAAGTGGCCGTTTCATTGACTTCAGTCATTCCCATACATACTTGCGCTTTGAGTTGAGTAAACACTCAAAATGGCCCTTTTTAGCAATAACTTTATTACCTGCCATTCACTTTACATAGAAATCTAACTCACAACTGTCACGTAGACACTCACTGAATTACGAGTTATGTGTTACGCACTTCTGAGGAAAAACCGGAGCCCACGAACTTGACCGCAATAATAACACCGCTTGCAGGCCACTGGAATGATTCCTCGTGTTTTATAAATATCTGCTGTGCTAACTACTGATGGAACAATGACATAAATGTGCGCGTATAAACAGGAAAGAATAATCACAGAGGGTGCAGACGCATGAATGCAAAATAAATCTGAGCTGTAGCCGCATCGGAAGCTCCACAAGCCTCGGGTGAAATTTTGTCACAAGCTCCACAAAAAAGGGGCAGAAAAGCTGAAAATTAAGCTTATACAGCTGTCTGAATGTTTTGCATATCACCAAAATATCACTGAGGTTTTTTTCAAAGTATCCTTTATTTTTGCAGATTCTGTTCCACTCCTGATGTTCAAACAAGTCTAATGTGCCCCCCCCCCCCCCCCCCCCCCCCCCCAATTTTCCTTTTATGCATTTGGGTTACTTTCACATACAGTNTCTAATGTGCCCCCCCCCCCCCCCCCACATCCCTGATATTTATTTATCATTCCTTTGACTACTACTTTCTGAGCCCCGGCTAAAGGTTCAAAGTTCACTTTATGGTCCTTCAGCCAGATACAGATGCACAGCCAGACCATGGTGCACAATACACTAAGGAGATAGTATGAAAACAACAGGAAAAGACAGAAAAAAAACGAGGTAGTTGGTAGGATGGGTAAATAAATGGATAAGCAAATTAACACAAATAATATTTACAGAGATTAAGTGCAGCAGTGCTGTTTGACAGTAGTAGTGTTGGTAATGATACTGCGCGTGGTGGTCAGTCCCTGTACTGTCTGGAGTTCAGCAGACTGTGGGAAAAAGCTCTTCCTAAGTCTGATGGTGTTGGCCTGCAGGCTGCAATAGCATTTTTCGGACGGTGGAGAGGATGAAATACTTGTTGCAAGTGTTCTGGATGGTGGGCAGTGAAATCCTGGTGAGGGACTGTGTTGTTGTCACTACCTTCTGCAGTTCTCCCCAGTCAGATACCCGACCAATTGTCACATTGCTAGATTACAAACTTCCAAGACCAGCGCTGTCCCATTCTGACTGACAATCCAAGTACCTTATTACAGTTTTTACTGGAGCAATTCAAGGTGAGTATCTTGGTCAGTGTTATGGGAGCAGGAGCAGGGATTGAAACACCAGTCTTTTGACTGCAAGGCGAGGTGCTAGCAGCATCACTATCCCGTGCCGCTATATATAGACCCAAAGTTACTACTCACTCTATCCTGGGTACATGTCAAATGTCTTTTGCAAGGATTTCACACTGCATCCACCACAAGTGCAACAAGACACTTGCCAACTATCAAAATTTAGTCTGTGGCTGGGGCTGAAGGTAAGCTTATCCTGATGTTGCTGTGGGCAGCTAGGGTCATGGAGACATGCATGGACCTGCACCTACAGGCTGCTGCACCATCACAATAACTCACGAGCAAAGTTCTTCTGGATGCTTCTACTCCTCTGCCTATTTTCAAAGGGGCCAATGTCCACTTCGGCTCTTGACAACGGGCAGTCTGCCATCTGTATTGTACTTTATTGTTTTAAAACTATCCTCTCTGCCAAGCAGCCCAGGTTTGATTGCGGGATTTTGCGGCATCGATCCACCACAAATCCTTCCACTGCTCCCCACAATGATGGGATCTAACTGCTGGCAAAAATACTGCCAGGCTTATGCTTCCCAGCGCCAAAGTAGCTGGAAGCTGCCAGAAGTGGTGGAACTGGGCACAGATGTTGTCAGCATTGGAACACTGACCATATCTGGGTCCAGTTGGGAATGTTTAACTTTTTTATTGTGTACTACAAACGTAGCTTTGGGTTAATGAGGTAACCAGTGACCAGTGCTGGGGAAATTAACTAATCTTACAGCAAATATGTTCCACCAAAGAAGTTTATTAACCCCAACACCAGTCCTAACCCTGGAAAATTATTTTTAATGTAGAAATATACAATTCATAGTGCAACAACATACATTTAGGACACCTGAACAAAACAAGAGCTTATAATACTTATATCTAACTGGTCTAACTGGACCTGAAGTTCTCGATTAAACGTCGGTATCACATACGTATCATATTGAAATTTGGAATGTAAAAAAAAAAAACAAGCATTGTAAAAAATATAAGCTGGTTATTTTATATATGTGGGGTGTCATTTCTCTGTCATATTTACATTCAAAGATTTAATATAAGCACACTGGAGCGGAACAATATTAAATAGTCACAATGAATATTGCCCATCTTCACAGAAGGTAGTGTTCTCCTGCAAACCAAATTCAAGCTATTTCTTAAAGGCTTTGCCTGGATTTTGAGTCTGATTAACTAAGTGCCCATAAAACCTGGCAACACAAAAGCAGTGTTAGTCCCAGATGTAGGGGTCATCACTTACACTTTCTTCTCAACAGAAACCTTGTAAGACCAGATTTAGTACTTTGCAAACAGTAAAATTAGAAAAAGGGATTGACTCTATGGTCCTGGTTTATTCAGCTGAGTCATGAACAAATAGTGCAGTGTAAAAAAATTGCTTTGTATTAAAATGTATACAAAAATGGGTTGCAGTAATTCTACAGAAATGTTCTGGTAGATAAAGCTGTAGCAATGAAAGCAAAAAACAAGAGATCATATTCAAATGAGTAGTATTCTAATTTTAAAGGTCTACAAGTGACCTTTAAAATAAATTTGATTTCCAAATTAAGGCCAACTTTTGATGGTACTGTAGTATTTAACACAGACAATTAAGATGCACAGGGAGGGTTGCCAGGACCAGAGTTAACAGCTATGGTTCAATAAAGCAGTTTTTTTCACTACAACAGACCCACTGAACTCATGATACAAGAGGATCAAATGCAGCAGGTCTTTCCAGCTCTTCTCAAATAACAGAAAAGTCAGAAAAAATTAATTATGTTAGTCTAGTCAGGACTGTCAGGACTTAAATTTGGTGGTCTGCTGTCTGACTCACAAAAGGAATCACCCAAGTCCAGTGCTTGCTCACTTGTCATTTGTTAGCTTCAAAAATATTAACATTTGAAGTAACTGTGCAGTAAACTTTTTTGAAAAAATTTGGGCGATCTTTCCGTTTTAAATTTTGAATTTTGCAAACGAAATGCGGCGTTGACTTGCAGGAACTTACGTGGGTGTAGAATGTTTGGGTGGTACAAGTTATCACCATCTCACCTTATCATTGGCCAGCAAACTCGTCTCTAGTAGCCTTGGGACGATTTCATGGCCACTGACCTTCACTGCTTCTCCCCTACATAAATACAGTTGAAATTAGTACCTATGAGTTGCATGGCTTACAACTGATGAGTGCATATCATGTTACATACATTATATACAAATGCAACAAAACGTGCAGTGGTATATTAGCAGTGCCCCCCCAACCGACATCATAAAACAACATCAGCACTATCACAAGTTCAGCAGTCTGACCACTCTGTCATCTGTTATTTCGCTATTTCGAAATGATGATGTTCAAAGGAGACTGAATCATAATAATATAATAATAATAAAAATAATAATATGGAAACTGAATTAGATTCATATACTGTAATTGTATAAAATTATAAACTTCATGGAAACATCATACTTCCAAATATGTGGCTGTCAGTCTCTTTTCATCTATCCACATCCCAGACTGAATTAAAGTTTTTTTTTCATTTTGTAATGTTTTAGGCAAAAACACTCATTCTGCCTAAAGCGGTGAAACCTAAACCAATACGCCAGGAGCTTTTGCTGAGGGATCATCAGTTCTTTCATCTCTGTCTCAGTAAATCATGTTCAGTGGCCATAATCCACTGGCTTTCAGATGTTTTCACAGATGAATGACTGAAACATGTGAGGGTAATTCTGAACAAGAACCATGGAATATGTGGCTGTTGCAGCCAAAAGAATGGCAGAAAATGAGCATTTTGAAGCAATCGTGCAGTTTATCTTTGAAGGACTGTTCTGGCTTTTAAGACACATTCAATTAAACCCAAAGAAATACATGACAGAAGCTATTCTGTTTTATAAGATGCTTTAGAAATTTAATTCTGTGGCCTTCATGGCTAATATAATATTTGTTCTTTGCAAATGAGCTGTGTAACTGTATCATAATAAAATGGGAACATACAATTTTGTTTCACACTTCATTCTTCTCAGGATGACCTCGGTTTGTTGAATTCAGGGTTTATTTGCAAGAACACAAGACCGGAACATGGTACCACAAGTCAATCACGAGGGAGACACTCAAAAAAATGGTCCCTAGTGTCTCACTTTCCCTCTTCACATCAGTCAGTAGCAGGGCGATAAACAGACAATTGGGAGCCATTGAAACTAGATGTTTGTTAACCATAGTTAGAAGTTTATAGTAACTACAGTAACTAAGTTCATTGTTAGAGCGATATGGCAACCAGCCAAACATCAGATTTTTGGACTCCATATTAAGTGGGTCCACCGAGCAGCCTGTGGTGTGATGGGGTGCAAGGAACGATGAGATTTTGGAGGAATGACAGTAGAGATGCTTTCACTGTCTTATAGGCTGTAACCAGGAGCGGAGATACATGGCGACGCTTGAACAAAATGAGCACGATGCACGCTGAAGCACTTTGGATCAGAGAGGCTTGACAGCAGACGGTGGAAGATCAGACAGGAGGGAGATGCAACAGAAGTAAATGCAGAAAAGCCACCTGAAGCTGTAACGGTTCACTACAGAAACAAACAACACAAACAAGCCTCATTCTGAGGTCCAAGAGCTCTAAAATGAAAACTTTTTTTGAAAACAATATTAATAAAAGTTTTTTAAAAAAAAGATAAAATTCTAGCTTGCAATTACTATCTGAAATAATTTTATGTATAGGCAATGCAGTTTAAATGCAAGAAATTCAGTGCAGTAATTTCTCAGAACTTATTAATGGACCCTTTTCTAAGAGGGCTTCCTTAGCTCTTGTTCCAGTTCTTAATGGGGATCGCGGCCTACAAAAAGTCCTTTGCACAAAAACATATCGATTTTCCATTCATTATTGTAATACAAATTGTATTTTCCATGCAGGAATGTGTGACATTACAAACCTCAAAGTTGTTCTTGCTGCCCTTGCACCACACGTAAAGATTTTCTGGAACTTTGTCATTTCTTTACACTTAAAACACTCTTGATTCTGTGTGAAAAGTTTTGTATTTCCTATGTAGGAATGTGTGAAATTTCATGGTACTTCTTCAATGTTGCTTCTATGTTGTTTATATATAAACAACGTGTGTGGGGACTTATAATATACACACATATATATATATAAAGCAGGTTATTCAAGTGTGGAAGTAAAAAAAAACACATTTTCGGGGTGAAGTTAGCCCAGTGCCTTGTGTTGTCTAATGTAAGATTAACGAGACAGTGCACCACCTATACGCACCTTTAGACTTAAAAAAAAATAGCATCTGGACGAGACCCAGAGGATTTAATATTGAGTCTCTGGAAATGTCCCAGGTTCACAGGCAGACGCCGACGAGAGGAGCGCTCAAGGACTTCGCCACAGAATATTTTTCGCCGCTGTTCGTGCGCAAAGCGCATCAGTTCAAAAAGAAAAATAGAGTAAAAACTTAGGTAAAAATCGAGGGATTCGGCGAGCCACGGAAGGAAATATGAGAAGCCGTGGAAGAGTTTAGTAATCGGCACTTAGTAAACGGTTAGGAAGCTGGTTATAGAGAAGAGAGGAGCGGAACCGGAGTCCAAACACAGACCTGGTCTGTTCCACGGAAAAGGTGAGGGCAATTTGTACGATTCAGACATTTTCTATACGGGGCTACTTAGTTCACTTGTGCTAAAGTCCAAACTTTAACTTGAACGCTTCTTTTGCTCATGTCGAATCTGCTGCTCGTCGTCTGCGCCGGTGGTCGAAGGTGTTTTAAAATTATAATTCACGTGAAACAGTGAGAGTTTGCCCTGGGAACTCATTCTTTGACATTTTAGGTCGCATTACGGGAGTGTTCCAGTTCCAGGGAGTGATAAGTGTACGAGTGCGTGGATGCAAAATGTCGCGCTGAATGACATTCGTGCATGTGATTCGCACAGGGACGCGGAGTTGAAAGTGTCGCCGCCGTTGACGCGAGGCGTTTTTCAGGCTGCGTTGGGTCAAAAACCGACTGGTTTGCGTGCAGCGCTGTGCTTCTCACCTCTCGCGTTCTTTCTTTTCCGTGGCAAAGTTTGGGAAGTGAGGAGCGCGACCGCCGCTCGCCGCTCCGACTCGACGGGGCCTGACCGTGTGGCCGCGCACCATGGAGATTCCGCTCGGACTGGGCGCAGTCCGCGACTCGCCGGGCAGCGCCGTTTTCCGCGGTCGGTTCCGCGACGGACTGCCGGACGGCTGCGCGCGCGGCGGAAGCCCGTGGGAGATGCGCCAGCGCGCGACACTCTCGCCCGACAGGGGCACGAGCCACTTGGACGCCCTCGCGGCGGCGGCGGCGGCGGCGGCGGGAGCGGGTCTCTCGCGACAACACCTTGTGAGAAACCCACCGGGCACCGGACGGCAGTTTCTGGCGACGAGACCCCGGGATGCGGGTGACGGTGCGCACGACGCGGAACTGCGGCGCTCTTCGCCAAGCGCGTCCAAACAGGGCGCGGAGATAAATCCCGACGGTGACGCCCGAGTTCCGACCAGTCGCTCTGACTCCAACTCTGACTCGCCTCGCACCACCATCTCGGAAACGGCGCGCGAGCTCTGCAACGCCGTCTCCGTGTCCCTCGGTTTGAACCTGGACCCCGGCGAGATGAGCGACCACGCGCCCGGCGGACCCCCCTGCCTGGACCCGGACCCCCGGAGTCACGCACACTACGCGTTCGACGTGCCGTTCGTGGCGTGTGCGGGGGCGGCGGGCTACAAGTGTCCGGACAGCAAGAACACGCAGAGTTACGCTCGGGGCGCGCGCATGAGCGAGCCGCGCAACGACACGCCGCCGATGGGCTACCCGGGCTCCGTGGCAGGTGCGGGCGGAGAAGTTGTCCTTCTGCCGGCCGAGGAGGAGCGCGGCGCTGCTGCGGCTCCCCTGGAGCACCTGAGCGCGCCGCCCGCAGATTTCGCCTACAGGCACCCCAGGGAGCGCGCGAAGGAGGGATGCCCGGAGCTCGCGGCCCAATACGGCGTCAAGATAAAGTCCGAGGAGATGAGTTCCGGGGACGTCGGGGGTGCCTGGGGGGGGCATCAGTACCGCTTCGACCCGGACGGCGTCAGTGCCGGTGCGCCTTATGGCCCTGCGCCCCTGCCGGCTGTCCACGCCGCGTCCTCCTCCTACAGCAGCGCGGGACAGTCCCACGCGCTCGTCGGCGGCCCCCTCGACTACGGGCGCAGCGGGGGTCTCTTGAGGGACCCCCCTGCGGGCCCCGAACAGTGGCCCCCCGGTGGCACCATGACCAGGATGCCCTTCGGCGGTCCCAAGAACGAGGGGACCGACTGGCTCGAGATGCCCTACTCTGACGTGAGGTAAGAAGCGCACCAACCGCCCTCCTCGTGGACGCGCACCGCACGAGGCGAAGCCACAGAGCCGCGCGCCTCTCAGACACTTACACCTACTGTCCATAAGCATTTGCAAAATATACAAGTTAATAAATAAGATGAATTGCAAACCGCGCATATTCATCCCCGGCTGGATCATTTCCACACGGAACATCACATCCGCCCTGCAGGTCGGTGAGGTCAGTAAAGTTGCAGAAAACACTTTCTTACATCACATTGTTGACCGTTTGCAGCGTTGTCTTCTCCTGTCGGTATTTGCATTTGTCCTTTTTAGAAAACACTTTGAAGTACAGCTCAGTATGTAAAATGGGAAAGACTTGCAGGAAAAGTCCGGTCATGCCATATAAGTATAGGCAGTGGTGAAACTTAAACTGTTCTTGAACAATGGATATTTATTTTCTGGCTTAGCCAGAAATTCATGCAGTTGTAAAAATCACAGCAAAACTCTTTATGCAACGCTTAAAATAGTTTGTTTTGCTGTGGTGATGACAAACTGATGACAAACTTGGCTCCTGAGAAACATAAACACACTTTTGTTGGTGTTCAGTGCTGTTCTTGAGGATGGATACAGGAGGAGCAACAGGCTGCCTTGTATGAGCTGGCTGGTTTATTTATTTATATCTGGATTTGTGCTTTGTCTGAAATCATTTTAAAAAAGAAATAAAGTACAGGTCAAAGCTGCAACAGTATCTCCTGGATTTGTGCATTTTATATGTACATAATTGACATAATGAAGTCTCAGCAAGTGTTTACAATTAAACGGTTGAAAATAAGGACACAACATTCATAAAAAAAAACAAAAGCCCGGAAAAGATCAATAAAAAATTATACCTAACACGTAACGGCAAGTACGCACTCCGGACCTTTTTAGAAACCTCAAGTGCTCCACTGGTCACTGAAACCACAGTTATTACATTTTAAATTAGTTGCATGTAGTGGCTAAAGAGGTGATGCGAGATGCTTATGAGGGATGATGAGTTCAGTAGGTTAGTGCCACTGTGACTGGTACCGTGCTCACTGCAGAAACCACAACTGCACTCCGAGAGGTCATAAGGCAGAGTGAAAATTAAATTAGCCTGTCTCAGAGGATGTGAATAGTCATTGGAATCTGCCCTTTGTAACATTATTTTTTTTTTTTTTTTTTTGCAGATGTGTGACATTACTAATGTGGACGCGTGGGTGGAAGCAGGTGCTGGCAGCTTTACTAGCACCTGGCCGTCCTGGTTTAGAGGATCAGGCATTTAGCACTGTAGTGACAAAGAAAAAGAAAACTTTTTAAAATAAAATACGTGAACAGCGAGCCTTATGGATAAAGGGAAGCGATCGCAAAGTGAGATATTCCTCACTTTTATGAAAAGTCTAGAAATCTGAAACTGCTCCTGTGATTTATGTTCCACAATGAGCTTCTCGAACAGCCACCCTGGAAATGTGCTTGGAAATCTGAGTGATTTCCCCGTCATGTAAAAATTTATTATAACTGGATAAAGATGTGAGACCGGGAAAAGTGCAGCACCTTTGTTTACAATTTTCTTTGTTTTTCTGTCTGAAACAAAATCAAAGACCAGCCTATTTCAAGTGTTTTCAGAATGAAACCTGAGAATATACTATTCAGTAAAATTAGAACTGCTTTCCGAATTAGAAAAGCTTCCGAATAGTTAATTGTCGATTGTTACGAATCCCTGCTTGTGCTTCACCAGGGTACTTACCCTGAGTTGATGCTGTAAAAATCAGCTGCATAAAAGGGAAAATAACTATCAGTAACTTAGTATGCGACCCTGCCGTCGTGATCTGCCTCGGAGAAAAGTCTCAGCTAAATGAGCGAGTAAACACAATAATAACCGCGTTGGCTCGGCCTCCTGTGATGTTTTCTTCTGGAGGATTATCAACCGTGATTTACCTTGGTTGAATGTTTTATATTTTGACATCATAAGTGTCTGAACTGCGTCTTTCTGCGTGGGTTAGTGCTGTAAGACCTGCAAATGTTTGACATTGGCTGACAGAGTAGCCGGTGACTGGTAACCAGAAGGTTAAAGATTTGAGGCCCACGAGGGGCGCTAGTGTTCTAGTAGCGTCCTGGAGCATGATTCCAGTAAAATGCACAGCTTACTGAAGAGTCACTTGAAAAATTAGATAATCATCACTGAAATACAGTATACGTAATGAAAATTATTTTTTTTTGCAATAATCGCAGTGATGGCTGCAGCTGAAGCCGGTGTGTTTGTGCAGCACAGCCGTGTTTTGAGAGCACAGAATAAAGTCAAGGTCAATGTAATGTTTTCGTTCATATGCAGCAGCCAGTTTTTCTATCACTGAAAACTTACAGAAGATGATAGAAATGCACAGAGGTTTATTATGAAGAAGAAACCATCGCTGAAAGTTGTGTACAACCAAAAAGGGCTTAATGACAATATACACTGTGCTGTTATAGCACATATAATGTCAGTGTACCTTGCATTCAGAAAAAATATTTCCATGAAGAACAATTTTATTATGAAGTTATTTTTATGACCGTGTTCCACAAAAGTGTGTGTACTTCACAACCCTGGAACTATTATTTAGAGAATGAAGTGACTTAAAAGCAAAAGAATTGTCCTTATAAGTTGGTAACTGCAATTAACCTTGATCCCTGAACATTTCTGCAGAACTCAATGACATTTGTGAGCTTTCTGTAGCCTCTCTGTTGCCCAGGAACCGCAGTATTTAAATGTTAAATGTGTTTATGGTAATTTTAACTTGACTTGGCTGCTAGTCTGTTATAATATATTCACCCTGAAGCTGTGCACACTTGTTTCTCTCGTTCTCTAGATTATGATCAGAACATCCATCTCACTTCTTAAGACATGATACTATGCAGGGTTTTTGTAAATCTCCCTGAAGTTTCTCCATATACTAAAAATATGATATTACATATGTCACTTTTCGTAGTACCGCAAATATAATAATAATAATGTTAATTTTTAATACTTTTGTATCCAAAACTTGGAAAACAGTGTTAGTGATAATGCCAGATAAACTTTCTTAAGTTTATTTATTATTTCTAGTTTTTTTTCTAAATTGGAAAAAGCAGCTTTTCTGAGACTTTTTCAGTCATATAATTGGGGCAGCTTCAAAGGGTGTGAACAATGAGCCTAATGAATGAAGCCAGTATACTGTGTGCCTGTGTTCTGTGTAACTGGTGGTGGATGGAATGATGACAGGAAACGCCGTCTGCTCCTCCCCTGGGTCCATGTGGCCTTGTTTGCAAGTATCGGAAGCGACAAGGAAAAATGTAATTCACGTTCTCGTGTGTGAAATATATAGCTATAACCTGCCACTGTCCTGATGTAAATCTACTTTGACGTTAGGAACCATCAAAATGATGTCACTGGAAAAACGTTTTATGGCCCAGCATAATTCATTGTAAAAATTTGGGTTTTAATAATAATGCAATAATTCAGTTATAATTGTGTATTTCTTTTAATTTTTGCATTTATTACATACCTGTGTTTTGGATTTCTTTTGTTTACAATGGAAAATTCCAAACAATGCCAGAAACGAATGCGAAATTATCCTGAATACAATGCATGAGGTTCTGATCAATCAAAACACGTTCAGCATGAGAATGGATTCTGTTTGTTTCATTTGCAGCTTCGTGTGGCTGTGTTCACAGTCCTGCTCTTCAGTTTGTCGCCCCTCTCTGTGAATCATACATGTGAAAACCGTCAGTGTTCACTTAACATGGAGAGATTAACCCTGTTCTGTGGGGTTTACTTTTGACCACATGGAGACAATATAAACACTCAGAGTTAATTTAACACTTGGCTATTTTATTGTGTACAGCTCTGTTGTTTTTTCAGTTTCAATACTGTATAATTGCTAAATTGTAAGCTGGTCTCTATTTTAGGGTTAGATGTGAATATTGAATGCAGGTCTCAGCAGTAAAATGCTATCAACAATTGTCAAAGTAATCAGGAAGGTCCTTTTATGGTCATTTTGTGTCAACATTTTTCCTAATTGGAAAACGTGTGATGGATGCTCAGAGTCTGAAAGCCAGATGCAACAAAGTTGGAAAGTTGTGTGTATTTTTCCCCCGAATATCTGCAGCTGCCATTTTATAATCATCAAATATTTTTAAGAACAATACAGTTCATGAGAATATATGCAGCTGTTTGACACTGAGGATGATGGATGCGTGGCTCCGTATCTGTTAAAGTTCTGTAGAATTTGCTGTAAACCCTTTCTCAGCTCCTGCAAACAATTTTCCAGCTTGCAGGAGTTCAGGCTAATATTTGTATGTATGAAGATCTACTGAAGCTTTAAGCTTTACTGAAGTGTGTTCAGCTTGTTTTACATGTATATTCTGTGATTTTGCAAACATGCCTGGAGTACTGAGAGATGGCAAGTTTGCATTTGAGCAACATTTTCGCTATGGATAAAGGTGTAGAGATAAGAGAACCGCAGCACTTTTGTCTATAATTTTCTTAATTTAAAGATTAACCAGACCTGAAAACATACTTTGGAACAAAACGTATACTGCGGTCAAATTATATTAAAATGTTACTATTTTTCTTCACATCCCCACACGGTTAAATACTACATCATCCCTGCATCTTTTTGTGGATTATCAGCCACAATTTAGCAAATTTTTCATTAAATTCCATTCCTACCGTAGACAACGTCAGAGAAGTTTATCAGAACATTGAATTAGAGTTTTCACACAGTTTTGACTAGTTACGTGACAATATGATAAAATTATGTTTATTATGTTGTGTACTGTGATAGTTTAGCTAGGTTGTGGCCATGTGTGCAAGTCACTAAATCTTCGAATGTGCTGTTCTGCTATTTATCTCAGTGTTATACAGCAGTTATAAGGGGTACTTGAACTGAATTAACAAGAAAATGCTTTGTGTAAATAATTTTCTTATTTAATTGCTGTGGAGATGATTGCTGATTGCGTCACGCAGAATTCACAGAATTCAGTTCACACTGAAATACGCTGAAATGCATAGCCATTTATATTCTCAAAGCAAACGGAGAGTTTAATACGAGACTGCAGAGGAAAACACGTTTTTCTGCAGTGTAGTGTATGAGATCCAAGTTTATTACAATTGCTATTCATGGGCGTGTGAAATCTGTATTTGTAATTGCACTTATGGGCTACTTTTGGGGCAGTTACGAGAAACACCTTATAGGTAAAACGGCCAGGGAAAACTGCACTTTTTCACGAGGCGGAGGAATACACACAGTGTATTGGAACGGCGACATCAGAGCCATCACAGCATTCTCAAAACAGAACGAGAACCACACAGTGGCCTTCACAGTGTGGAAGAATGTGGAAGAATTGTACCAGTTTCCAAGAATTCTGTTTATGAGCAGTTCTTGGGATTTTAACATGCTTGGAAATTGGACTGTGGGTACATACTTTTTTTGAGAGCTTAAAAAGGTCTTAAGATATTTCTCTTTTTTCATGGTTCTGATTTTACCAGGGCACAATTTCACTTTCACTTCTGAAATAGAATTATATGTAACGTAAGTCTCTGCTTTTCTATTTTGTGTCCAGAGTCCATGTCCAGACCTTACTAATATTTGATTTTAATAAATGAGTTGAGGGAGTTCTTTTTAGTATAAAGGTTTATTTAAGCTGAGAAATAGAATATGTATGTCTCTGCTACAGATTTTCTGTGGCACTTTTTGAAACACTTGACATAATAAGAAACAGCTATTTTTCATCCGACACTTGTTTTTAACTACATGTTCTCACTAACAGAACAGGGGCTCAAGTTTGCCAATGCCACTATGAAGCTGCGCTGATAACAGCTTTGCAGGATATTGCAGAAAGGCACGTCTGCATGCAGAAATAAAATACCTCCAGCCACAAACGTACCTCCAGTCATGGCACTGTGCATGCACATTTATTCATGTTCTGACCGTTATTTTTGAAAGCTCCAGATGTATGGTGGCCAATAACAAGTAACAATGGTAATATTATTAAGTGACCTTTAGTACCATGAAACTTGGTACATAAAATATTAGAAATAAATGCACGATGTTTGGAAATTTCTGTTGCTATCAAGTAGCCTTGAATGAAAGACATTAAATGTTCTGTTGCATTTAAGAGCTGATCTTTGTAAGTTTAGGCTATTTTTGCTATTTCACAGAATTGAATGTTATTTCAAAATGCTAACTGAACACCAGTATCATATAGGTGGAATAAATGCTTGTATGTTCACATATGTTCATTTGTGCTTAAAATACAATTCTGTACTTAAATGTTAGGTCCTCAAATAGATATTTTAAAAGTATTTTTTGAAAAAAAACTTCTCAGAATTAATTTATTCTATTTTGAAGTATGTATAGCAAGACTTTTAATACAAATTTACAAAAAAACGGTATGAAGCACCCACATAGCCATATTTTTATGATTAACCAGAAACTTGTAAATCACAGTGTGTGTAAATGAATACACTGAGTCGGCAGTTTATTGGGCACACCCCACTAAGTCAAACATCAAGTAGCAGCAGTGTGTTTTATAAATCAGGCAGCCTAGCCAGACTGGTGCTGAAATGGACAGAACAAGAAACCTTAGTGACTTTGAACATGGCATGACAGTTGGCTCTAGGCGTGCTGTTTCTAGCATCCCCCAAACGGCTGTTGTCCTGGGCTTCTCACGCACAGCCAGTTCAAGGGATTACTGAGAGTGGTGTGAAAAGCAAAAAAACTGCTACTGATTGGCGAACCTGCGTATGAAAACAACTTGTGTATCAGATGGGTCAAAGGAGAATGGTGAGAATCGTGTAAACAGACGGGCCGCAATCAGGTAAATCACATTTGAATCCAACATTGGTGTACAGAATGTCATCTCAGAATGCTCGACTTTGCAGTGCTTGTCTCGAATGGACTACAAGACCATGTTCAATGCCAATGTGAGAAAATAAAATTTGTCTCCAGTGGGCATAAAACTGGACCATTAAGGAGTGGAAAAAAGTTGCCTTGATCAGATGAAAAATAGCTTCCTTTTGGCATCATGTTAATGGAAGGATCAGAATTTGGTGCGAACAACATGAGTCCATGGAGCCATCCTGTTTGATGTCAACATTACAGGCCGTGGTGGCAATGTAATGGTTTGGGAATGTCTTCCTGGCTCACATTAGGGCCAGTGATACTTACAGAACAACATCTGAATGGCACAGCATGTCTGAACATCGCTGCTGACCCAAGTTCAGCCCTTCATCGCTACAGGTTAGCTACAGGAAACACATTTCAAACTGAAACAGATCTCTTTGTGACAATGTGTGCTAAGGAGTGACATCATTTCAGGATATACATGTGCACACCTCTAGCCAGAGACACAGCTGTGGTTGATGGTTGAAACAGGGCACACACAAGCACTGCAGTGTATGCCAGCATATACCGTGCCTTTCCCCAAGCTTCCGCTAGCGAAACTAGAGCCTGCAGTGCTCATTAGTTCTTAGAAATTTGAGTCTGAAAATAACGTTTAATACGTTAAATCTTTAGGCAGAAGCTCAACAAGTTAGGTATGAAGGTAAAGTTTGTTGTGAATAAAATAATGTATTGACTAATTCAGCCTTTGAAACACCCTTGCGGTATTTATACTAACTTGCTCATGAAACATTGTTAGTGACTTCAAATGATCTGTATATACTTTTCAAGTGGCGTATCCACACATTTGCTATTGGAACACAGCTGCTACCAGTCTGACAGTTTAACGTGGTCTTGTATCAAGCAGTTCTGTATCTACTTTGGAGTCACTTCCAGTTACCAAGTCCAAACAGCTCAATTAAAGTAACTTATGTTCCATTTACTTCCAGTCTGAATAAAAGCAGCTAATATTGCAGAAGACATGGAAATGAGATAAATTAAGAAATACATTTCTGCCAGCAGCTTATTTTTTCTACATGTTGGTAGTAACTAACCACAGCAAAGAATATATAAACCTGGTCAGATTATATAGGACATTAGCCTCACAGGGGGAGTTTTTATCTCAGTTTGCCATGCTTTACCATGTCTACCATGCAGTATAGAGTCCTGGAACAGTCGAAGAATGGGGCAGTTCTGCTCACAGTGCAGACTGACCGTTTTGCTGAACACATGGCTGTGTCCTTTGCCGCTTTTCATCCACGACGTGCTGTCAGGTGCAGTGTGTTTAAAAAGAACAGACCTTCAGTGTTCGCGATCTGTACTTTTCAAATGTGCCTACTCATGGCTAAAGATAGTTTTGTAGAATCTGTCATGCTCAAAACTTCCAGAAATTGGGTCCTTCATGTTGTGTTGGATAGGCCTTGTGCTCAGTGGATCCAGCTTTGAATCGCTGCCCCTACTCCAGTACACTTGAGAAAAGTTCCTTACCCTGAATTGGTACATTAAAAATTACACTGCTTTTTATGGTAAATGGTTGTAAATAGATTATTATGTAACTAACGTTGTAGGTCAATTTGAAAGAAAGCATCAGAAAGAAGAATGATTACTATTAATATTGATAATGCTATTCCCACCTAAAGTAATGCACTTATGAGCCTCTGTTACATCACTCCCAGTTTTCAGAACCCTCTGGGGTTTTGTCACCACATCTTGCCAGAAACATCTTCACCAGGTATGGAAATATGCCATTTTGTCTTCTGTAAATGTTAGATGCTTAAACTGATTTTTATCAGCAATGTACATCAAAGGGTCCAATTTGCATTGTTTTTCGCACTGCTCTTAAATTGAAAAAAAGTACTTTAGGGGGTTGGCCAGTGTTATGATGAGCTTTAGGTCTAATTCTGTGAAACCCGATGGCTACGTAGTGATGCTACCACTGCCTAATGTCCGTTAAGTACAAAGTGAATATGCAAATTTAGCATCAAATATGTGAAGTTTGAGATATGTTAATCATTTTTATTTGAAACACATTTTGGTCCATGCCTATATCGTAAGGCTTCATTTCGTGAACCTATGTGTAAGGACTAAAGTTATAAAGTTGAACAGTGTCTTTGTTGCTGTGGCATCTGGGAGTAATGAACAGATGCATTTCTAAGAGTGATTTTCTTCATGTAGCAACTGTAGCAGAGGTACTTGGATTCTTTACATTGGACTAACATAGCAAGTGTACACAAATCATTAATATTTTCATGTTAAATTGTAAACGTGTATACAGCAGTGATGTCTGTAAAAAATCACTTTCAGGCATAACAGAATTTTAACACCTATAGAGATGACTGTAATGTGAGTTTGCCACCAAATCTAGGTCTCTTTACAAAAGTTGCTGTCCAACCTCATTTGCATTTACTGATATACTTGAGTACAGTTGTGCTTTGATCGGTGCCCAACTAAATAACACTGAAAATGACACATAATGCAAATTGCTTATATTATATGTAATATATAAAATTATATATTACATATAATATTTCAATTTAAGTAGTGAAGTGCACTATGTGTATAGTTCCGTTTTGGAGATATTGTTATGAAAAGGACCAAGAAGATTTTAAATGTAAAAAATAAACTTTCATAGGGATAAGTTGCTTAAAAAAATGTCATGAAATCCGAAGTTTACAGTGTTAAAGAGTGTCAGGCATGTCAGATACTTTTGCCAATTGCTTCATTATCAATTCTACACTACAACATACATAAAAAAAATGTAACGCAATTTACATATTTTGGAACTTTTCTAGCAAAAAGCTCAACAAAGTTTTACTGCAGACTTTTTACATGAATTGTGTGATGTGAATAAGTGACCTTTGTTATTGAAGTAGGGGTGAGTTACTTTTTGTATGTTCAGGATTTACCCCACATTCGCAATTGCAATCTTATTTTTTACTGTGGTTAGGGGGTCTGTCCTGCTTTCTTAGAAATCTGTCCTTGCCTTTTTTTACAGAAAGCCTTGGCGGCTAAGCAGGAGGTCTTTGAGGTGTAATTTAGTCTGTACACAGTGTCCAGTTACACTGTCCTCAAGACCACGGATAGCCCCCTGCAAACCTTACCCCAAAACCTCACCCCCACAGCTCCCATCTCCGGACAGTGCTTTGCACTTTTTCCCACACCCCTCTATCGTCTTTTCACACCTCCTGGGCCGCTTTAATAGGAAATCATACAGACAGTGTCTGCCTTCAGAGAAACTGGAAAATTAATTCTGTCCTGTGAGGCTTTTACATTCGGAGCTGGTATTCAGGGTATTCAGTGGTGAAAGTAGTGAAAATTGTCAGTGATTGAGAGACTGAGAATCAAATCACCACTTTTTTTAAACCCAGACTCCTATGAATAGCGGTCATTGCACTTCGGGTGGAATTATGCTGCAAATATCATTGCCTGAAACTCAAAAGCCATATGTTAGAAATATGTTTCACATCTCACCATGTTCCCATGAAGGATATTCCGCCTTATTCGTGAGATTGACAGTACATAAATTCCTTTTGCACACAGTATTTCCCTATGGATGGTAACTTTCCCAAGACTCAGGCTGGGAGATTGAAGACACATATACACTTTGAGGGTATATACTCTCACAGGCCACTATATTAGGAACACCTGTAAACCTTGTTCACAGTTGTCTAATTAACTAATTATGTGGCAGCAGCAAAATGCATAAAATCATGCAAACACAGGTCACAAGCTTCAGTGAATGTGCACATCAAACTTAAGAATGGGGAAAAAATGTGATCTACATGAGTTTGATCTTGGTTGTTGGTCCCAGACAGGGTAGTTAGAGAATTTCAGAAATTGCTGCTCTCCTGTGATTTTCACACACAATAGTCTTCAGTGTCTACACAGAATGCGAAAAACAAAAGAACATCTAGTGAGTGGCAGTTCTATGGGCGGAAACACCTTGGTGGTGAGAGAGGTCAGAAGAGGGCAGCCAGACTGGTTGGAGCTGACAGGAGGGCTATAGTAACTCAAATAACCACTCTGTACATCAGTGGTGGGCAGAGAAGCACCTCTGAATGCACGATACTTCAAACCTTGAGTCACATGGACTACAACAGCAGAAGACCANTAGTAACTCAAATAACCACTCTGTACATCAGTGGTGGGCAGAGAAGCACCTCTGAATGCACGATACTTCAAACCTTGAGTCACATGGACTACAACAGCAGAAGACCACATCAGGTTCCAATCCTGTGAGCCGAGAACTGGAAGCTGAGACTACAATGGCCTCCGGCTCGCCAAAA
>UFQX01000247.1:0-82531 GCA_900497675.1 Arapaima gigas
CCGTATGGAGGCGCTTGTTGTTCCCGCCGCGGTTGTGAAGAGTGCTTATTCGAGTCACCGTAGTCTACCTGACAAATTTTAGAGAAAAAACTATGAAAACATAATACTGGGGGAATGAACTCACAAACTTTATTTTGTAGAATACTTACTTAGGTTCTGTTTAGCAGTGGTGTTATTTGAAAGGGTGACATCTTAGTAAGATGGCAATATGGGATTGAAATTATATATTTATGTTGTAAATGAAAAAATGTGAAATGGTGAAATAAAAATAAAATTTTAAACAATAAAAGATTAATTGAAAAAGTTGTATGCAAGATGTAAAAGAGAAACCAATGAATAGATACGATATGTTGATTACAGAGTAGAGTTCATCTGAAGATCATCTGCTTATTTCCATGGGTAAGTTTAATTGTTTTTCTTGTACTGTTTTTGCTTAAGCACCTTGTTCCTCCACTTTTGCAGAATGGTGAAGTGTTCAGAAAATAAACACTGCTGCCCCAGAAGAGGATTCTCCACCATGTTTAGTCAGGGGGTCCAGGTTTCACACTCCCTGCACCAGGTTGTGTGTGTTTGTGCACCAGCACTGGTGACTAAATGCAGCCCCAGTATAAATTCTAGTTCTGTAAAACTCACAGTGTACACTTTTGCTAGCACTTGGCCACAGAAGCTGTGGTTAAACTGTTTTGAGGCTTTACCAGCTTTCCCGTGAAGTGCTTATCTTCTCATCATTTTTCAGACTGTTCCTCACAACACACTACATCTTTTTGCAGCTTTTGCGAGCGCCGCACATGAAATTCTGGCTCTGGGATTTTGGCCATTTTTGGAACTCGTTTCTCTCAGGTTCCCTCAGAGAAGAGTCTCATCTCAAAGAGCTAAGTCACACCTTTTTTTTTAATAGCGACACCTACTGGTCATTTAGCGGTAAACTCGCCTTTGCTGTCGCGGGTGTTCAGTCACTGCAGTTAAACTATTTTTTTCAACCTTCCTGTTCCAGTGTACTGGAAATGCACTGAATCTAATAATAATGCTAATAAAAAGAGCACAACCAAATGTTAATGTTGGTTCTTTTTAATAGAAAAACGCGTGTTGGACCTGTTTGTTTTGCGCGAGCTGTCTGAAGACTTTTGTGAAGGTCACGTGACTGGAGAACTCCGACGCCATAATTCGTTGCAGCGTGAAAACAGCGGTTGCCCCGTGTGAGGATNCACAACGTGTACTGGAAATGCACTGAATCTAATAATAATGCTAATAAAAAGAGCACAACCAAATGTTAATGTTGGTTCTTTTTAATAGAAAAACGCGTGTTGGACCTGTTTGTTTTGCGCGAGCTGTCTGAAGACTTTTGTGAAGGTCACGTGACTGGAGAACTCCGACGCCATAATTCGTTGCAGCGTGAAAACAGCGGTTGCCCCGTGTGAGGATCGAACTCACGACCTTCAGATTATGAGACTGACGCGCTACCTACTGCGCTAACGAGGCCGTGCGAGCAAGGACTTAGATTATAAAATAGAATCTAAAATCATATTTTAACCAAAATCAGTATTTTTTTGTTAAATATGCTCCAACCGTCCGGTCTCCACTGAAGGTGTTCAGACTGTTTTATCCACAAAAAGTGGATATTGTGTTTAAGAACAATAAATTCCTGTACTTGTAACCAGCACTGCGCAGCTGTGTTGCGCAACTATCACATATACATGGAGGAGCTTAGAAAGTGGCGCTTTCAAGTTGCAAAACCGAGACGTTGCCCCGTGTGAGGCTCGAACTCACGACCTTCAGATTATGAGACTGACGCGCTACCTACTGCGCTAACGAGGCCGCTGCGGGGGCGGCTCTGCTGCCCGTGGTAACAGGCGGAAGTAGAACGGACCTCCCACGGCTCACCAGTTCAGTCATGTAAATAATGTGGTGAAACGGGACCCCCCAGAAGGCGGGCTGAACATCATTTTCTGGTATTTACCACCAGTGCGATTACGTTACTGAATCGCGCGTTTCGAACACAACGAGGGACAGAAATCACACACTGTTGTCACGTGAAACGTGCCTGATTCTCCAACGCGGCGGTGTGAAGGCACCACCAGCCCCTGCATGACGTTTTTAAGACATGAGGCTGGAGGAGGGACAGATTGAAGCGTGTCGCTACGAAGGGCTGACGCCCCTCTAGGCTGCTGACGCCCCCCCAGTACGTCCACCGTGGAACCGAACTGGACGAGCAGGTCACGCAGCTGTTTACTGTAATCCGCGTTTATGACCATAGGGGCGCCACTGAGTACCGTCGACACCCCAATTTAAATATTTACTGCGTAGTATTCTGAGAAAACACTGAGGGACGAAAATATTTATTTGCCAGTCACTCCTGACTGTTACGTATTACAGCCGCACCAAAGACACCTTTCTCTTTTTGGAATTCTCGTGTGAATTTAGGTACCATTTTTTGTTATTGAAAAAGGAACGTGCTCATTTTGAGGTTTTTTTTTGGATTATTGTCGTTTGAATATCGAACCTCTTTTCAGTTTCTTCACTGCCTGAGACATCAGATTTCATGTTTTTGATACGCTGCAGAATCCATTTTTCCTACTACTAATATTTCCTGAGTGTCACACAACCGCAAAGCATGAGATCGGATAAAGCCCATGTTGCCTCAACCGTTAAGTCCATCTATTCGATTTCTGAACTCATTTTTAGACATTTTACGTTACGTACGGTATACGTTTAAGTTAGAGGAATTTATTGCCTATCTAAACATTAAATACTCAAATCAAGGTTCGTGATTCAGCCAATTTAATAAAGATGCATAGAAATTTAATATCACTGCCAACCACACCCCATCATGAAGGGTCTCTGCAAGTCTTGGGTGACAAAACACTTGAAGCTCAAAACTCCACTTGCTGTTAGTACAACTTTATGCTACTTGACTATATTCTAGGTTACCTGTTTATTTATTACAGTGTTTTAAATAGCAGTTTTTAAGACAAGACGGAGATGATGAATGAATAGATCACATCTGTCCTGTTGTGACAGGTGACAATGCAGGACACATTGTGCCGAAGCCTTTCCATTCTGATTCGGAAAAAGGTTATTTGTAGACGTACAGATGTACAAAAAAAAAATCTGGAAAAATGTACAAAGTAACTTATTACTTAAAAGTAGCTGCAGAGAGCTCCCTGAAAACCTAAAAAGTCAGTTAACCCTAAACAAATATTTCTGACATTCACCTCAATGTCACAATCAAGAAACTTCTCAGACTTAATTCACTGGGTTTTACATGGCTGGATCAAATCTATTAATTTTATGTACAAAGCTACTCTACAAGGTCTACTGTGTTGTTTATAGTAACATTTAACTTACAATTATATAAAAAGTATGTAAGACAATACTGGAAAACTATATTGTGTTTTTCCAGATACAAACAATGCTTCCATACAAAGCAGCTCAAACTATGTACTGGTAAAGAATCAGCTTCTGAAAAAAGATGTTTTGGGGGGGGGGGGGGTCTTGCAAAAGTTCTTCAGTATTTAGGCCTCTTTACTTCAACCCTAGGAAAAAAAGAATACATAATATGAATAAATCAATATCCTTGAAGTCAATGTTAAAAAAGCCATTTTACAGTGCCATTTGAACCATTCAACTCTCTGGGGCTCACAAAGTCACAGAAAAGTTGACCCATAACAGTTTTTACCCTCATGCTTGTCTCTCTCTCCCTCCCTCTCTCACACTCACACACACACACACACACACACCACTGTTTAAATGGTACTTCAAAGAAATGTCACAAACCCATCAGCCTCCATTTTCTTCCTCTTCTCAATGATCTGTAAAGTACAAACCATTCAATTAAACATACAGTATATAATCTGACATGCAGATGTAACTATTAACTTCATACAAATTATTTCAATTCAATTTATTTTTATGGAGCGCTTCTTCTCACACAGTAACTCAGATTGTTGAACAGTAGATAAGGATAATGGAAGAGAAAACAAGTATATGGTGAAGCTATAGATCACATTAACATTTAAAGGTTAACAACTACAGAGGGTATACATGTGTTTATTCATATCCAGCTGTGTGCTGCCTCAAAGTTCCTGTTTTCACAGAAAACTTACTGCACTGATCTTCTTCCACTGTCTGTCCAGCTCTGCTTTCTCATTGGTCTCCTTGAAACGTCGAGTCTTTCGTCCCTCTGACATCTTTATTCCATACTGGAAGGCAGCCCTGAGCAGGAGAGGTGG
The DNA here is from genome assembly GCA_900497675.1 of Arapaima gigas. Taxonomy (NCBI): domain Eukaryota; kingdom Metazoa; phylum Chordata; class Actinopteri; order Osteoglossiformes; family Osteoglossidae; genus Arapaima; species Arapaima gigas. The sequence goes on from UFQX01000247.1 coordinate 4,230, forward strand.
GGGAAAAAAAAGAATCAAATGAAACAATGCAAAAAAGGGACAATAGCGATAAACGGAGTGAAGTCGACTTTACAAAGTGAAACACTCCAAGTACAAGTTACAGTGTTACTGAGAAAGATAGTGTTCCTATGAAGTCCACCCTGTGGTGAGATACTGGCTGCACTCTGAACAAGCTCAGTGCTATCTGGGTACTGTACTTTGGCAAGGCTTCCTTGTTGTTCATGTAGTCACTGTACTCCTCCTGCGTGTCGAAGTCCCAGCGACCAAGAGGGCCTTTCTTGTTGCCCTAAGGATGGGACAAAGAAAATGATAGTATGCTACTGTGTTGCTTGGATAAAAAAGAACTGCCCACTATAAAACCCTGTGAGGGAATAATGACAAATTACAGCTCTGCTACATGAGGAAACCATTAAACATCAAGTTACTATCCAAGACAAACGCACTTGGTCCATTTTGCTGTAGTCGACTTCTTCATCACTGTCCACGGCAAGGTCATCCATCCTACGAGAAGAGCAGACAGTAACAAATTCTGATCGGTGCCACAATACCAAAATTTACCATAGTAAACACAAAAAACATTTAACATATTTCTTTTCAAAGTTTTAATATATGATATGTTAAAAAGTTCTCTCACTCAGGTGTCTTATTGGTCCAATCAACAGGATTAAAATGGGAAATTAAGATATTTTGAAGAAAACTCAGTTGGAAATTTTTTAAAAGGTCACATGAAGACAGATAAGTGACGATTTGCATGACAAAAACACTAAAAAGTAGATGAGAGGAAGCCCTTACGTGGCAGGGTAGCACTCAGCATAGCTGTTGGGCATGCCAAAGAAGTCTCCAACATGTTTCTTCTCCTCCCGGCGTGACCCAGCAGTGTCGGTTGGTTAAGGACTGTTCAAGTTTCAGTTGTCTTTTCAACATACAGTGACAGTGACATGAAATAATAAAGGAGCTAAAAAAAGTGAGGTGGGTTCTAAAACGTATTTGTATAATAAACCAAATTAACATTAATCAGGCCTCTCACACAGTGTTTCACTAGACTAGAAGTTTCCTTAGAAGGATATGTCTCCTGACCCTGCCACTGGGCAGCTGCTGCACCTGCAAACTTCTCATTGATCAACTTGATCTGGTCCTTCACTGACCCAGGGCCTGTAACAATACGAAAGGACAACAGATGCAACAAATGCCTGGAAAATTAAAACAGTAAACAAATGCCACAAAAGTACTATTATAATAAGCACCTTTTTCAAGCTCCAGAGCCTGTAAAAAGAAAGAAAAAAAATGAGTGACATCATCTGAGGATTTAAAAAAAAAAAAAAATTCAAGCTTATCAGTAAGTAGAATGTGAAAATACGCAATGCTTTGAAGAAAACTGAGCCAACAACGATGACAGAAAGCTTTAATGTGACAGCTGCCTCTGGCCTGCTTTCCCTTGTGTACTTCATGAGGAATATCACCTCATCATCTGTCCGGGGTTTCTCAAAGTAGCTGTGGCGTCTCTTGTCGTCCTCACGATCTCGATCTCTCTCGCGCTCTCTGTCTCTCTCTCGCTCCCGCTCCCGTTCCCGTTCCCGTTCCCGTTCCCGATCCTTCTCACGGTAACGCTCCTTCTCTCTTTCAGAAATGGGCTTGGATGTAGAGGGAATGTAATCTCCGATGTCATCAAAGATGCTGTTTAGATTACAATGTATAGCAGTCAGTGACAGTTTCATGTTCAACAAATAATCCAGATATAAAATGGCACCGAATCATTTTACTAACAGAGATATAAGCAAGTATCCTCAGCCCAAGAACCTTAAACTCAAACTTAATCTTATTTTCTTAGTGATGGAAGCCTGAAGACTGAAGTGTTTGACAAAAACACATTAAGGAAATTCACTGTAGAACTACATTCATAAGAAAAATGACTGATTGCAAGAAATAAATGATGCTTACTTGATATCAGCCTCTGGAGGCTTCTTGTCATCAAGTTTACCTGAACGCAGAATATTGCAACAAAATAAATTTGCAACACTTGCACAACTGACAAAAAATCTGCCGCAAACATAAAAATGTTGTGAATATAAACATTTTTAACAGATTCAAATTACTGTGTTTATTTGATGACTTTACTGCATTAACTGCTAAACAAAACTATCACTTATTTCTGTTACAAAATAACAAAAATTTGTTACTTTTGATACAAAAGTTGAGTGCCCCACTTTACATGTACTACTCAGACATGACCTTACCTTTTTCTTTCTTCTTCATCTTCTTATTCCGTGTCCCTTGCCGAAGGTAGGACAGGATCTGGGTCAGTTTGCTAATGACAATGTCATTAGTGGTGAGAGTGGTTTGGGCCTGTGGGACAGGAAGACCCATAACATAGCAGCACATAAGTCTTCATTTAAATTTATCTAGAAAAACTTAGCTGCTGCTGTTCCAGTTACCTACAAAACAGGCCACGATCTAGACTAAGAAAGGACACAAACTCTGGGCAACACAGCAAAAAATTTTGTTGGTAATCATACTTAAGTAGACTGTTTCCATGTTTGACAAAGTAAGTACAAATTTGATGCAGACTGTACTGGACCCACTGAGACTCACCTCCATAGTGGGACAGTCAGCCTTGCTGCGGATAAGTGTGGTTGGGATATCTGTGTCGGCATACTCATCCTCTAGGTCTACCACATAGGCCATGCGCCCTGGCAGGAAGAGCTCATTACGCTCCATTTGACGGCCCTTGAACAGGATACGGTAGATGTTTCGGCCTGAGTGAAACAGGAGTGATTTTCTCATTAGGCAAGACACATCTTTTGTGCAAAGATATTATGGCACTGCTATTATTAATTTACTTTTCAGCTATAATGCTTTGGGGTGGAACTTAAGCACCATCTCAGTATCCAGGCCCTAAGCAAGATACATACCTAGACGAGTCTTGAATTCAATTTTTTGCTCTGGATCTTCATCTTTCCTGGAAGAAAACCAGAAATTTTATTATGTGTTGTGCCTCAGTTTGGTACAAAAAATAATACAGAAAGATAACTTTATGTAATGTTAAATACGAAAGCACAAAGGTCTGGTTCACATACTTGGCTTCCTTTTGTGCCTTTTCCATCATGTCTTCCTCTTCTTTTTCTTTACTTGTGATTTCAGCCCTTACCTGACAACGACATATAGTGAAGAACAATCAACCACTGTTTCCACTCTTACCTTGTGGATGCATGTTGTTGCTGAAGGTTTTGTGCCCCCAAGTTCTACCTGGGATGCGCCGAGTACCCTTTATTCAATGCCAAGTCAGCCCTGGGAGGCTTTCAGAACAGGGTGACCGACATATTCTTTGTAGACTGCAAGACCATGTGTGCCATATTAAATATGATGAAGAAAGATATACCTTCTGCAGTAGGGCAAAATCCAACCCTTTCACCAAGTGAGTATGCTCCATGTCACCACCCAAGAACTTGGATTCCTGGATCAACTGCCTCCTCTTCTCAGCTGCTGACTTGTCACTGCAGACAGAAAATGCAAAAAAAAAAAGACAAAAAACAAGGTCACCTTAAAAGAGAGCTAAAAGAAAACAAAACAAAAAGTGGTCAGTTGGGAGGCATATTGTCACATTGTTCACATTGAAACTGTGAACCTGTAGACCATGATGCAATGATAGATCACTGGGACAGGAGGGGTGACTGGGAGCAGCAGAATTGGGGTACTCACGCCTCAGCAGTTGGTCCTACTGCCCTATAGTTGGCCGTGGTGCTGATAAGCTCTGTCTCCTCATAGTCCTTGTTTACACCATCACGACGCTCTCGAGCACGATCTCGGTACTTCTCTGCTAGTTCCCGCTCCCGCTCAAGCTCCTGTTGCCGCAGCTTGGCATAGTAACTAAAGGGACGAAGAGATGTCAAGGGTGACTGGAAGGAAAACGCTATTCTTACAAGTTTATACAACTACTGTGTGCTATAAACTCAGATCTTCATATTCACCAAGGTTATGCTGTAGATACCATTTTGACCCATGTAGCACCGATTTAAAATTAGTTTGAATAAATTCTTGAACATTCAATATGTTTGGGAAGAGAAACATATACGTTTAATAGCAGCAAAGAGCCACAGACATGGTGCTCAAAGAAGTTTATGAAATGTATCCAACCAAACAAAATAATTGCAAAAATTTCCCATTTGGACACTATCATACTTCAGAGTATTTTCAGCTAGGGGCTTTTAAAGTTATTCAGAAATGTGAGCTGTGACATTTTCACCTTTTCTTCTTTCGCCTGCGTGCTGCAGGATCTTCGTCCTCGTTGTACTCCCGTGGCATCCTGTGCAATTTAGGACACAATGAAACAAGACAGAAGAACCAGACAAGGGAAATTTCAAAGGGCCTTTTAGGCACTTACAAGTGGAGTACATACTCAAAACTAGAAGGGACACTATAAAGTTTTCATTAAATGTAATTCACTGTGGTGCAAACTGATATACCATGTACATAAAAACACCCCCAAGACACAGGAGTTCTGTCACTCACTCATGATGTCTGGATTTTGAAGGAGGGGCCGAAGAAGGTGTGGCCCGAGGGGTCATCAAAAGTTTACGGAAATCTTCATTGGTCAGCTTGGATCTGAGAATAACAAAAAGTTGGAAAAAAAAAAAAAAGAAAATAAAAATGTTTTTATTTTTAAGCCGGCTAATGCTCAAAAGTAAAACATTAATAGTATGCTGAAGGTAGTTTGTTTGTAATATGCTTTCTTGTTTTGATGTTTCAGACTAGTGTACAAAGTGACAGTTCAAACCAGCAGATCAGGTTTAAATTGAATACAACCACCTGACCACAGTTCAAAACTTGAAAGACCTGTGCTGAACTTGTGCAGTAAACAAAATAGGGTTATTTTTAATAAATAAAAACAACCAACGCAAAAATTCTTTCCCTTGTAACATTGGCCAAAAATACAGCAATGAAATATGCGCATATATTTTAGAGAACATGCTGACTGGTAAAGACTTCATTTACCATTATTGCACAGTATTTACGACTTTGCATGTAAACACAAAATAAGACGATAGAAACAGGAACAATTTGACACCACAGCACTGTTTGTAGGTCCTGTAAAGGCATCCAGAGCAGGCAGTGTGTTGAACTCACTGGAGCACCGAGCGGTGATCCTCCACTTCGTGGCCGTCGGGGGCCAGGGGATTGGAGTAGAGCTCCGCTGGAGGAAACATCACAGCAGCAGGGTTACTGCTCCATCCAGATGCCACAAGGAGCCCAGGACAGATGTCTGTCTGATACAGCCTATTGCACTGCAGAATACTCCTCTGGCTCCATTTATATGTCTCAGAAGAATTAATAATTGAGAATCTAACACAGATACAGAATAACCCATTTGATTAATACAGTCTTTTCCTAATTTGTCCCCAAGTAACGGAACAGGAAGTGGTGAAATGAGTGCAGTAAATCTTTTTTAAACAAATTACTTAGGCACAATATAAATACATAATCGCTCCTCTTTTGCAAAAATATTATTTGTTTTGTTTAAGTTCAGGACTCTTATAGTAAATCGTTAAGATACAAATATGTAAGTTTTAAGGGTGGTCGAGACGATTTCGACTCTATGGATAGATGCTCTGAATTATGTTCGCGCTTCAGCCAGACGGCTAATCTTTGACAGAAAGAAGTCCATAACTGCAGTTATTTTACAAATTATATTATTAATTAAAAGTAAGTGTACAACTCAAAATGTAGTTATATTTATATGTTACCTTGACCTCATCAGAGGATGGGACAAGCTAAGATACGTTACAAGGGCACATGAGGCAGAAAAATCTATGCAAATGATGACTATTTCACAGTTTAATGCAATCGCGGGCTGGATAATTTTAGAAAGTATATAACTACATGCGTTAATGTAAATGAACCGCTAGTCAACAGACGCGATCACTACGGCAGCGCAACTGGGTTGCCGCTCCTCAAAAAACAAACTTACTCTCTCGTTCCGGCATCTTCGCACAAAATAGTTTCTTCGCTCAGCAGACCTGGGTGAGTAATTAATTCGCCAACAACGAAATCAACGTTAACCAAAAGAATATCACCGAAAAACAGTCCTTTGGCTAAGTCCACATCAGGCCTGATTCCTCCAAACAAAACAGCAGCGTTAGATCCTAAACCGGAAGTGGCAGGACTCCTAATCGCACCGAGTGTATACGATTGCTTTACGTTACAAGTCTTCGCACGCCTATTGGACTATTTCTGAGCCCAGTACGCCTTTCATTGGCTAATTTTTCTGCCAGTCTAAGTACTAGTATGTAATTGGTTAACTTTGGTACGGAATATAAACGTCATTAGTATATGTCACGGAAGAGGTGGGTTCAAAGGAAATACTAATTGTCACTTGAAAATCATGGCCGCCGCGGTGGTCAGAGCCATCGGGTCTAACCTTGGCAGAAACCTTCGTGAGGTTCGGCTACATTTTTGCCAGACGTCAGTGGCGAGTGATGGTGCAAGGTAACATATCTTTTAATAAAAACGTGTGCATGTACAGTGGAATGTAACTTTTCATATAAAAGGTATTGGATACTCCTGTATTATAACCTAGTATTTCCAGCATGTTTAACTGGTCGCTGTCCCTCTCTGACAACAGACAGTTCGTGGAGCAGCACTATGTGACACTGAAGAAGGCGAATCCTCAAGTTCCCATTCTGATAAGAGAGTGTTCAGGAGTGCAGCCCAAACTGTGGGCACGATACGGTACGAGTCATCACTACACTTATTCATGGAGCACTACATTTTTTAAAAAACCTGGTAGCAATTATATACCCGTTTATACAGCAGTGTATTTATTTATTGAGCGATTTAGCTTAAATGCGTTGCTCAAAGGTCTTGCAACAGGAGGTGGGGTTTGAACCTGAGACTTTAAAGGAATAGCTTGAACCACAAACCCACCTGGTGTCCTAATAAAACCAGAACAAAATGCTTGAATCCATATCCTTAAAGTGAGTACAGAAGAGGTGGGTCCCTCAGTGTTTGCTTATAGCACCAGTATTGATAACATTTTTAGGTTCCAGTATTCAGAAAGTTGTTCTGTTTTGAGAATAATGTCTGTTACTTGTATAAGAAGCACATTGACTGACTCCTGAGCTTTGACTCAATTTTGTGCTGTTTTGCAGAGTTTGGTACAGAAAGAAGCATAACTTTGAACAACATGAACGTGGACCAGGTGGCAAAAGCTTTGGAAACGATGGTTAACACCAAAGTATAAATGAAGTTCCACCACAGACAGGGATTGCATTTTAACTGTATTAGGGATGTTCATTACAGTGTGAAATTCAGTGATGTGTATAATAAATACTTATAGATACATGTCTTGCTGCTGCACATTGATTTACAAAATTTGTTGGTTGCATATATTGCCATTTAAAACATTTTAGTGTAAAGCCAATAGCTAGAAAATGTGTTTTCTGGCTGTTTTCTGTTACATTATGTTGTGACAGAGGTATTGTATAGGCTTACAGAAGAAAATTAACTGCTAACTGAGCATGAAAACAGTGAGTCAGCACAGGAGAAATACACATTGGTGCATTGGTGTTTGAGGCACAAGGTAGTCTTATTGCAATGAGCGCTTTTTAATGTTTTTTCCCAGACAACCCTTGACGTGGCAGTATGAAGCCTGTTCCTTCAGGACTGTAGTGTGGTGTACAAAATTTACTTTATTTAGCTTTCAGTACACCCTGGAAAATAGGTGATAATCATTCTCTCACCCCTCAAATTATATTTAAAAAAAAAAAGGTTGTTCTGAGGAACAAAACTGTTTCCAGTCAAACTAGACCCTCTGGTGACAACACGTGGTTCCAGCACTGGCAGATTCTTGAAGTCAGATACTGTACTGACAAATTTAACCACATTCTTTAAAAAAAATGATTTGCTGTGTTTTACTGTGCTCAGAACCTCTTCTGAAATAAACGGTTTGTCAAGTATAAGCTAATATTGCAGTGACATCTCACTCAAGTCTAGCATGCTTGAGTTCTGGTTGAACAGTTAGCAAGTATATCACATGCAAAGTTAAATACAGCAAATGTTTTAAGATGGTTCTCTTATAGTTAAAGCTAATGATTTGGAGACAGGTGGTATATTGGGTTTGAGTATAAAAATTCCATTATAAATTTTGAGATCATAGAGTTAATCACACAATCAAATACTGATATTTAAAACATGCCAGTATTAACATTTAGAAATGTAATGAAATGGGGCAATTACAACATTATGCTGAAATTAACTGATAGGAATTCCCTGGAAATAGGTGAAATCAGTGCCTATATGTATAGTTTCTCTAACAGAATGGATTTCATTCAGTTTCACTTCATTTCATTCAGTTCATTTAATGTAGCTGATATAACTTTATAAGTGTACAATCATGCATATTTGTTAACACACGCTGCTCCTTCAAATAATGCAAAGTAAACATTTATTAAAAGTTTAAATGAACAGAAACTCCAAAAGAAAGACAGTCAAGGCAGTTCCACAAAGTCACTGTCAAGTGCTTGTGACAAGAATACTGGCTTGTGAAAGGAGAAAAGTGTCTCTTGCAGTGATTACAGTGAGACGGTTCATGGTCATTTCCAAAAGCACCCTGAAGGTTACACACTACTCTATATGCTACTATTTTTGCCCTGGTGAATATAAAGAACAATAACTGAAATACATATAACCTACACCGAGTGCAGAATTTATTTTATCATAGACTAACTAGCTTTACCAACACCCCTTACTGAAAAATTCCATACAATTAAAAATCTAAATTCCATACCATTACTGTAACAAGACCTTGCATCCTCTGTGTAGAATCACTGATTGATGAAACGTTACAGAAGTGAACACATTTTACAGGAAGCGCATACAAGCTGAAGTGGCTGGTTTTCCTCCCTGTACCGTAACACTAGTGTATTCCCTTATGAAAGAAGCCAACAGAAAGGTGAGTTGATTGTCACACTGCCTAGCAGCTCGTGTACTCTGAAGTCCTCAGAACTGTGAATCCTTGTAGAGATACACAAAAAGGTATCACTTTTATGCGGTTAAAATAAAAAAGACAGCAACACAAATTAAGTGCATGTTAAGTGTATTACATTTATACTCACCCAACCACCATTCACTGCTTGTTCTTGAAGGAATTCTTTTTCTTTTTTTCTTTAGCTGGTTCTAGATTACTCTGTGTTGATGGAGTTGTATCCAGACCAGACTTGAAAGGTATATTCATCTCTTTATTTTTCAGTTTATTTTTCTCTGCAAAGACCATTCACAGTTTAGGATTAGGATTAAGTCCAGACATTCAGTCCACTTCTAGATCATGAAATATACATGTAAATCTTCAGAAAGAAACACTTACTTTTCTTTTTTTTCTTTTTGAGAGGTGCACTCTGCTCCACACCTGGGTTTTGCAGTTCATTGTCTTCTCTGTCCTCAGTTTCCTTCTTACCTGAAGGGTTATTTTTGTTTGTGTTGCTTTTGTTCTTCTTTTTCACACTCCGAGTTTCAGGCTGTGGTTCTGAGTTTATGATACTGTCTTTGTCAGACTTTTTCTTTTTTTGCAGATCACGTTGTTCATCCAACAAGTGTGTGTCAAGAGCCAATGGCAACCTCTTTATAGCAGCAACTTTCTTTAGATCCTTCTTTGTGGCTGACCAGTTGCTGGCTAGGCCCACAGAACTGAAGGCACTCTTAGTCTTGATGCCCTTTTCCATGTTTAAGGTGGTCTTATTCTTTTTACTCCCCTTATCTCTCACTTTTACCTTCTCCTTATCTTTATTATTCTTCTTAATTTTCTTCTTAATGTTCTTTAATGCCTTTACAGACAAAATGAGGGTAGTGGACTTGGACTCGATAGATCCACCCAAATCCATCACTGAAGTGGCATCATCTGACAAGAAGAATATTTATTAATAGTGATGAAAAGTAAAATAGATTTTTAAAAATTGTCATAGTAATCTGTGCTGATTTCCAGAGTTTACTGTCTGCATTTGTTACCTGATAAAGCCTGTGTCTCCTTTGACTCTTCCAAAGAAAGATATTTCTCAAAGTGAGGATCCTTGCTCGGCTCTGCTGTGTTTCCCTCTGTATCAACACGTTTCTTCTTCTTGCTCTTTGACACACTGTCTGCTTTCCCCTCACTTGTCTTCCTCTTTATTGCCCGAGGTATGGCTGCTGCTGCCTCAGTTTTCAGTCCAGTCTCTTCTTCACTGTTCACTTCTGACACTAACTGATAAAATTAAAAATGCATTTAAATAACATTCCATAACTGTATGAAGTGGCTAAATATGAGCTGCTGATATGAACATAACAATGGTAACTGGCATAAATTTCTTTCATGAATGTGCACTTTTTAACCTAAAATGAGGTGTTAAGCTACTACCTCTGAGCTCTTTGATCCAGCCTTCTTAAGACTGACACCATCCTTAGACTGTTCCATCACTGGTTGTTTAGAAGCTGAATAAGTGAGATAAAGATTAAACGGGGATAAAAAAAGACCTAGTAACCCACCACATGTTCAATGTGTCAGTATCTCACACATAAATGAGCAAGAACTGCTGCTTGACATCTGCTCAGCTGCTTGTTTCACCTCTTACTCTCGTTGTTCTGTTACCTACACAAGTTAGAGGGGTAATCTGAATGTACCTTTCTGGGCCTCTGTTATTAATTTGTCAAGACTTATGCTAGTTCCTCCATTCTGTAACAGCAGCTCCTGGGCAGGTCCTATACAGGGAATTTCCTTTTCCTCAGGCAAAGCAGAGACCTTCTTCTTTTTCTTTTTCTTCTTATTCTTCTTCCTCCTCCCCTCTGCGACTGTCTTCAGAGTATCTTTAGGGTCCACAGAAGTCTGAAGACAATCAAAATTGTCCATATTTATAGAAGCAATTCAAAAAATTCCACTACTTCCTAACTGAATTTAAAGAATACAATTTTGACCTGGCAGATCAACTCTTCAACAATGCTGTCCTTTGACCTTTTGGGAGCTGCATCAGAAAGCGTTACCACTGAGTGAGTAGAAAACAGTTAGAAGCACAATCACAGTGCAGCCTTCATTTACCTGAGAAACCAGAATAAAGTGCTGTGGTCCCACTTCAAATCATACATTTAATTCACCAAGTGGCATGTACCGAAGTAAAGAAGGCATAACTACCTACAGAATAACGACCTACCTAAGAATAACAGAACACGTTTACTTCAGAGTTACTACATAAAACATGCTTATACACTTTAAACTACTTTACCGGATATGATGACAGGTAAAGAATCTGCTGAGACCCCCTGTGAACAGATAAACAAATCAATATTTGTTCTTTCTGCTGGAACACAAAACAAGTACCTACACTTTCAGAAAACAAAGACTGCTAACATTTCTGGAAATAAATGACAACAGGCTTGAATTTCTTATATACTGTAGGTTTACCTGAACTGATATAGAAGCAGGACCCTCATCATCTTTGGTATAGCTGTTCTTCATGTCAGATGATGAAAATTCTGGAGTGATGGCACACAGTTTAGCTTTGTGAGTCTTCAAACCTACACATTGAAACACAAGTCAACAAAGGAAATATGTTAGCAACATAACTGCATTATAGAAAATGATAAAACTCTAAGGATCACTTCTGACTTGTAAGAGTTGTCTCCACGTTTGACAAGTCCTCACTGCCACCGGCCACTTTCTTGAAAGGTTTGGAGGACTTCTGTAGAACCTGGATTGTGGCTTTGCATTCCATCTTAGGCAAAGCATCAGAAGCCGACACAGGGGTCTGTTAATATATTTCAAAGATTCATTCAAAAAGGGGGAACTTAAATGTACTGTCACAGTGCTGGGCAAATCAACATGAAACTTGAAGTGTGAAGTGCAAAACAACAGAAACGAGGACATACATCAAAGGTCCCTCCAAGAAAGGCAGCTGCTAGTAAACAGCAAAGAATAGAAGCCCTTCCCTTGCATTACTAACCTCCTCTTCAGCTTCCTCCTCACTCTTTAAACAACCCAAGTTTTCCCTCTCATCTCTGGGGTGTCCTGACGTTGCTACAGGGCCCTTTGACTTGGAATGCTCCTTCTGCTGGGACATGTTAGATATGCAGATGAAAGGTGAATAAAATGAAGCAGCTGGTTTATGAAAGTAGATGATATTTCAGCCAGTTTGCTAGAACAGTACAGCTATAACTGAACCTTCATTCTTGTCTCGTTTGTGATGGCAGAAGTCCCCCTCTTTGTGGGTACCAGGACTTCGACTGTGGATTTAGTAGTTGACGTGGTGTGGTCAATGGAGTCATCATCCTCGTGCCTCTTCGGAGTAATCACTGCAGTCTTCTGTTCACCAAAAAATGAACATTTGAAGAAAAAGTACTGTAATATCACCCCTTATACAGTGATCATTTATCACTGATTACATGTAGTGAGTGAAAGTTGGAACTCCTACAGAAAATGAGGAATTCTAATACAAGTATGGCTAACCAGCACAGGTGCATCCTCCTCATTCTCAGCATTCTCTGTGTCACTGTCTGAACTCTCACTCTTGTTGACCACTGCAACAGTGGCTGAAGTTGCATTTGCTGCAGTCTCGGAAGATGTTACCCGTTTAACAAAGGATGCATCATGGATTATGCCAATATCACCAAATATCTCCTCATCACTTTCTGATTCATCACCACTCTCTGAGCTCTCTTCTGGGTTTGAAAGGGCTATGGTGGGACTGGGGTGATATTAAGTGTAACTAGTGCTGTAGTCCTCACTACAGCAGTTTTGGCAGGGTCCAACAAGGGGTGTCACACCAGCTTTCTGTTTCAGAATGAGGTCCAAATGGTGGACGCATAAATATTTTGTTTAATGTATTACTGTGCTCAGAGGAGAGGAGAAAAGTGGAGAAAAACTGTTCTAGTTTGTGACGTGATGCTGCTCTTTTGCCAACTCATCACACTGGGAGGGTGTTGAATGACCAATAAGCCGAACACACCACGAGCAGAGAAATACTGCACACAGTGCCCGTTCACCTCACGAAAGCTGAAAAAAAGTTTGAAATTAAAGTTTTTTTTTTTTTCAATGAAATGATAGAATGTGATATCAGTCACACAACTGCTTTAAGGGGCAGCACAGTAATTCAGTGACTAACACTACTGTCTCACAGCACCTGGGAATGAACTCAAATCCAGAGCATTTGTGTGGAGTTTACCTGTTGTCCCTGTGTCTCCTCCCACAGTCCAAGGACATGTGTTTCAGGTTAACTGTTCACTCTAAATTACTCAGTGTGCATGTGTGTGTATGCAAAAGTCAATAGGAACTGTCATCACATATATGTTTAATGAGACCAAATCTTTAACAATGAAACACTAATAAAGGAACATCCGCCACTGATACATATTGGAAATATCTTTCTCAGGCATAACTGACCATTGCAGGGGCCACCTGCGCCCTATGAAATTCCTCACTGCTGCTGTCTGAAGTAATCTTCTTATGAGCTACAGCTGCTGAGGTGGAGGAAGATTTCCTGGCTGTTGAATTTATGGAGGTTACCTGCTTGTGTATTAAAAAAAAAGAATACTGTACCATGGTAATAACAGCAAAAATTAACAGGTAGCATTATAAATGTGGCATACAGTACAAATGATATTACTAGTATCGGTGAAACCTCCTCTTCAGTTTTTGATTCATCCCCGCTCTCTGAGCTCTCTGCTGTTTTTGAAGGGGTTCTGGTGGAACCATGGATTACACTGGATTTAACTTTTGCTAGAGTCATCACTACAGTGGCCTTGTTTGGACTGTTAGACCTAGACTTAGCTTTGAGTGTCACTGCCATATTCAGCACCAGAGAGAAAGGGATATTTTTACACATGTATAGTGAGTTACTCTATGCAAGAAGTTAAATGAAACCAACATCAGTACATACAATACATTGAAGCTCAGCAGTATGCATGGGCCAGTCTAGTCAGATTACTAAAATGCATATGTGAAAACACTGAAACTGCAGACACCATTAGGAAACATCCATCCCTAAATGTCTTAAGCTTTTTAAATGACCAATACACAAAAAAAGAATTAAAATGCTGAAATAAAAAGTCTAAGGACATATAAGCTGCCATTTTAGAAGAGTTTACAATAACCACAACACAATGAGGTTGCAGGGATGTGTACGCTTGTGTACATCACAAGTAGCTTCAGTGGAATTACAGATTCCTGACATGTATCACGAATTTGTATCCTTCCCCTGTTGCTGTGTTCTAACCGGCTGTTGAGAAAATAAAGACTGATTAAAACAAGCTACCAGTCACATTTTACCTTCTGATGTTTCACTCACCTGAGCCAGCATATCGTCTTCACTGTGAGCATCCTCGCTACTGCTGTCTGAACTTGGACCCTTGGTGGCTACTGCTGGGGTGGGCGAAGGTGTGTCGGCTGTGGGTGTGGTGAATGTGGCCTGTTTAAGAAAATATGTACAATGTGATTATGGAAGTAAAACTAATTATTAATAATTAATAACTGATAAAATCTAATATTACAATAACATTACTACCAGTGTTATTGTTATGGCTCCCAACAATATTTAAAATGTAACCTGTGTTACTGGAATCTCTTCTTCACTTTCTGATTTGCCATCACTCTCTGATCTATCTTCTGTTTTTGAAGTGGCTGTGGTGGGACCAGGCGTGATACTGGGTTTAACTGGTGTTGAAGTCCTCACTGCTGTTGTCTTTTCAGACAAAGGTTTGGCTTTGGTTGTCACATCAGCATTCTAAATCAAAAATATGTGGAACAGAAGAGAGAGATCTGTATGTAGCTGTGTTACAGCCATCATCCTTGAAAAACGGTTCAAGAAATCACTGTTTAGAGCATTTTAGCCAGATTGTTTGCCGTCACTCTGTAGACTAGGTTCTTGATTGTGTGGGCATATATTGTAAATAAACTAGATGGACAAAAGCACATGGCCACATGAACAACATACTCATATGTGCAGGTTGAACATTTATTTTTTAAATCATGGGCATTAATATGGAGCTGGTTTTCCATTTGCTGCTATAGCGCTTCCATTCTTCTGGGCAGGCTTTCCACTAGATTTTGGAACATCACTACAGGGATTTGCTTCCATTCAGATATAAGAGCATCAGTGAGGTCAGGCACTGATGTTGGGTGATAGGGCCAGGCTTGCAGTAAGCGTTCTAATTCCTCCCAAAGCAGTTTGATGGGGTTCAGTCAAGTTATTTCACACCAGACTTAGTAAACCATTTCTTTATGGACCTCACTATGTGCACAGGGACATTGTCATGCTGAAACAAAAGGGCCCTCCCCACACTCTTGCCACCAAGTTGGAATTCATTCGCTTATGCTGTACCATTAAGATTTCCCTTCACTAGAATTAAGGCACCTAGCTAAAACCATAAAAAACAGCACCAGATCATTATTCCTCAACCACATTTTCCAGTTGGCACTATGCATGCAGGTAAGTCATGTTATCCTGGTACCCAACAAATCCAGATTCGTCTGTCAGACTGCCAGATGGTAAAGCTTGATTCATCACTCCTGAGACCATATTTCCATTGCTCAAGAGTACAATGATTGCATGCTTTGCACCACTCCAGCTGATGCTTGGCACTGTATGCTGCATGCAGCAACACAACCAAAGAAACCCAGTTCATGATGCTCACAACAAACAGTTCTTGTGCTGTACAAGTTGTAGACCATCTCCCTTGCAGCATACTGACATACCCCATTAAGTCCCCAACCTCGCTTCTCGCCAGAAATTTGTTAGACTGATGTAGGCAACATAATGAGGTAAAATTCACGTAGTCCCCTTCATCTAGCCTGTGTAAACAAGCTGAAGTATATTACTAACTCCACATTAATACATCATGTCACCTGTTCTGGTGGAATCTCATCTTCACTTTCTGATACATCTTCGCCGTTTGAATTCTCTTCTGTTTTCGAATAGGCTGCTGTGGGACCAGGGGTGTAATTGGGCTTAACTGGTGTTGCTGCACTCACTCTAGAGGCCTTGTTTGGACTGCCAGACAGAGGTTCAGCTTTGGGTGTCACCATAATGTTCTGCATCAAAGGGAGCAAAGAGCACTGGTGTATAGTGGATTGGCACAGAGATTCACAGAGGCATGAATGACTGCACCAAATCAATAGACCAGTGCAATGCCAAAGCCAACAGGAAGAGCTGGCAATGCACATTGTTAAGGGAATCTACAAGTCAACAAGATCTACAAGCATTTGCTCATTCATGCGATAATGCACATTACACTGAAAACACAACAGTCCAATTTCTCTGGATACAGATTTCTATCTTGTTAGTCTCTGAAAATAGTCTGTCGTAGAGAGGAAAATACACTCTTCTCACATAAAAGGCCACCTGTTCTTGTGTTGTCCCCTCTTCACTGCACAAGTCATAGCTGCTCTCACTCCCAGAGCTCTCAGCCTTCTCTGCAGCACAACTCTTGGGTGTAGCTATAGCTTGACTGGAGGTGTGTTGGCTGGACTTCAGTAGGGCTGTAGCAGTTCCCTCGGCTGGAATCTGTTTGGAGGGTTTAAGTGCTGATATTTTTACTGCTTTCTAAAACTGACACATAACAAAAAATAAACAAACTTATTTCTTGTTTTCCACTATTGAACTACCACATCTACGTTGTTAATGTCACTCACAGTGCATTCTGGAAAACAGTCATGGGGAACGAATACTTGTGAAAAAATCTTGACCAAAATCTGTAACTTTTGCCATTAAAAAACAAAATAGCATATTAAAGCTATTAATGGATATTAAAAGCTACCACCATATGCAGTATAAGTAACATGGGTGACAAGACCAATCTGTGCAAAGTATCAGACACTGTAGAAAGGTATGCTCTCCAGAGAACAAACATGAAGTGCCAACTGCATATTGAACAATTTAAACTGAATACACGAAATGAATATTCATAAGTAACACATGTCAAGAACAGGTGAGCTGAGACTTGGTTTAAAATGACACTGAGGAGTTACCCTTTCATAAATAGTCCTAAAACAATGCACTGTCATTTTGCATCCACTCTCAAAGTTCAACTTCCGCCAAGCTCCATCCTCCTCACAAACATCCTCAGTTACTGACTTGGAAAAGATGTATCGCCACTGACTGAAAATCAAAGGTAAATGATTTAAATTATCTGTGGTATCTGCTCTCAGGTATGACTTACATGGACAGGCACCTCCTCCTCATTCTCAGAATCCTTACTGTTGTCTGAACTCTGACCCTCACCAACTACTGCTACAGCCGCTGAAGGCTTCACAGCTGTAGCTTCTGGTGTAGCAGCTCCATTCTGCAACAAAAGGAGAACCCATTCCTAGTGGAACAAATAGTTGTATCAGCAAATTGTGAAATATGAAATGAAATATCCTACATCAGCCTCTATGAGGCTGGCCAAGTGATGGGAACAAGAAAGATGCCTATACCAACTACTCTTGCTGAGGGACAGCAGTGTCAGGGCTCAACATTATTATTTTTTTTTTGTTTGGTTGTTCATGTCACAGGTACATTTTTCCTGTACCATCAAATTCTGGACCTGTACAATTTTGGAGGATATCAGGTAGAGAAAATTAAGTAAATATCTAGATTTTAAGTATTCCTGGAAAATGTAATCAAAGCAAGGTATTCAGGGTATCACGTTAAAGGAATCATACTTACAAAAAAGCTCCAACACAAAAAAATGGAGAAAGATATTAAGGCTATTTTGCCATTTTTAATTAATTTGGGCACTTTCTGCTGAGAAAACTATTTCAACATGATTGTACCTGTCCAACTATTACATTAGGAAAATTACTTAGCCATGACAGTCAAACAAATGTTAACATCAAGCTGAGTGTTATTCTGAAATTGTCTCCAGACTGCCAAGGTCCAGGTGTAACCTACAGTCCCCAGCAACATGAGTTTTTCTGTCTTTAGTCATAGTTAATGGCAATATTTACTGTCATTGCACAGGTACGATGTAGATATATATCAAATTCTCAAATAAACTTTAACAGAATGTATTTCATGGTACAGAATGGAGTGCTGTCTTTGTCAGATTGTTGTTGGGAAATAAATGTGACGACTGTAAAACACAAACCAGAAGGCTTTTCTAAGGTCCAAGTGTCATGCCAGTCTCATCCATGACTTCCTGCCAAATGAAACTCAAGCACACCTGTTGCAATTTCTCCTCCTCCTCTTCTGAATATCTGGAAAGTTCTCTTTCTGAGCTCCCAGCATCTACCACGACATCACAGGTTATGGAAAGCTCTTTCTCCTGAGGGACAGTGACTTTTTCCACTGAAGGAGGCACACTATCAATATGATAGGCTGGAGGGAAACATGGTACAAAATGCAAAAAGTCAAACAAAAACTTTACTTTTTCTAGATGTAAGTGGTCATTATTATGTTGTGGATTTACTAACACTAACATGATTCATCAACTTTTATATTCACCCACTCGGTGTGTGCAGCTGGTCACCATCACATTCATCTTTGAGGTACAAATGATCCTCAGAGTTCTTGCAAAACTTTGTCACAACAGTCGTAGGGACAGGTTTGTCAAAGGAGGACACAGACCCATCATGAATGATGGGTTTAGAGTCAGGTTCCTCAATCTTCTCAAAAATTTCACCTTCGAGAGGAGGGAAAAAAATCAAAGAATTATGCAGAAAAACACAGGTGGCAATCAGTTCTGACAGACTGCACCTGGAGACTCGACTTACTTTTGACTGGTTTGACTTCATCTACTCTCTCCACAGCATAGTCTGACAGGTGGGACTTCCTCACAGGGCTGCTGTCCAGTCCAGACTTCTGCTTGATGTCTCCAATACCATCTAAACTTCTGACCATGAATTTTACACAAGACTTAAACATGTCTAAAACATCCATTTAAGACAGGCATTTAAATTAAACACTTTAATATTGTTGTTGTGTTTATCTACATGCAACACGAGATTACAATCACAAAACTATATACAAATGGCATTATGTTCTAGTAAAGTACAGGAGGAACTCACTTGATCCAACTGCTGTATATTTCATACAATGTTGCCCCCACTTCTGTTTCTTTCTGCACAAGCAAAATAATAAGACTTTGGAAAAAGACCTTCCATTAACAGCACACAATAAGTATTTTACTAACGGTGACTGAAAGAATCCATAGTAAATTCAGCGTATGCAGTACAGTGGAGCCATGTCAGTATTACATAACAGTGTCCATTCCGGGATTTGCCCGAGACGCAACATTCACAAAAAATAAACACTGCTTAACAACCACAATATTTATTTATTTTAGATTGCATAAGTTGTTTTAAAATATTTTTAAAAGTTCACACTGAAGACGCGTTTTATCTAACTCGACGTCATGTTGCTCCGTCAATATTTACCGGTGTATCTATAACATCCTTTGGAAAACGGGTTTTATAAAATAAATTACCTGAGTAATGTGCTTTTTAAGCACTTTTGCAGCTTTCCGGTAGCCATTCTCCTTCAAGTGGCGATAAATTAAATGCAGCAACTGGTCGGCCGAATCCGCGCCCTGGGAACTCATCGCTCAGCGGTACAGTGCGGGCGGGCACGAGCGAGCGTGCGTGCTAACACGAGCCACAGACACCACGAGTGAACGCGCAGCACTGAGCACACCTGCCTCGCGCCGCTCCAGCAACTCGCTTGTGAGCCACCGGCGCCTCGGACCGCGGGTGCATGCTGGGATACCAGGGTCTGTACCATCTCTACAAACAAGACACGCAATGAAAATGATTTTTTTCAAGGAAATACTGAAATTAGGTAAAGTTAAAATGTGTATTTTTCTTTCTTTATCTTTTGTTTGTCCAGTGCATAGAAGAAACGGGCGCACGCGGGCAAAGTGCAAATTTTGTCAGCAAAACTTCCTACTCCTAACGCTTTTATCCTGAGTAGGGTGTCGGTGATACCCCAATGTGTAAACTATAACATATTATAAACGCAGCATAAGATCCATGCATACAGTTTCTCCTACTACTGGGATAACTCATAACAGGAAAAAAAAATGTTTGCAGTATTGACTATTAAGTGGCAAAATGCACAGGCGTCAGGTCCTAAAACATTGTAACTATGCAAATATAACAGCAAATAAAATCTAAATAAGTTGCGGACAGATTTTCGCAACTGACGCAAGTGGCATATTTATAATTGAGTTTTTTTTTATATCCAACCAGACATAAACTTTATAGTACAGGTGGGTTGAAGTTTTTGAGGGAGCACACATCAATACGCTATATGCCTTCACTAGGCACATCTAAGAGACAGTAAACACTACATATAACTTTGGTGAGATTTTTTTGTCACTCATATTGTCTTATACTTAACAGACATGCCTGAGATGGCAATCTTATATTATCTGGAAATTGTCTTGCTTCAATTAACAAGTAAGTTTCTCACATTTCAATTTTTAGTTTTTGCCGCACATTTTATATGTTATTAAATGACTTGGTTCATAGTGATTTCCCTTTTTATATAGAATGCGCACAGATAATTCTTTGCTGGCATTACAACAGAAAAAGAGCTAACCATTTATTATTGTTGGGAAAAGCTGAAAAAAACTTATGAAATTGTATTGCATCTGTTTCACATTTATACAAAATTCCAGAAATGATTGAAATAGACAGAATTCTTTAACCAGCACACATCACCAAGTGTGCCAGTGGCCTACTGGGTTTTCAAGAGAAACGGAAAGTATATTGAGGCAAATGATGCTTTCACTCAAGTGCATGCTTAAGGTGCAATTGAATTAAATAAGACGATGATTTTGACAAAATAAAAAGTCCCAGTCTAGCATTTACTTCTGCTTGTGGTCAGATTGAATGAAACAGTATGTTTATATGCACCACTGACTGTCAAAATCAGACGTCTGTTAAAATATAAAAGTTTTTTTTATCATTTATTATTTTTGCAGATGGTTTTTTTTTTTTTTTACAAAATTGAATTTCATTTTGCTCTGCTACTAAATTGACAACTGGTGCTGGATGATTAATAGTGACAGAGTGAATTATGTAAGCAGTATAGCATCCCTTGAATGCTTTCAGTCTGTGGTAGTGTTTCTTAACCCTTTAAGCTAAAAAGGCTCAGTTTTCAATGAAGAAATCTTATCAGGAGAAGGCCTGGATCCAAATTCTAAAGCATGAGGTCCAGCACCACAAGGCACAGAAGCAGTCACTGATGTCTGCACCCTTCAGAAAATTCATTATTTCTCTGTCTGTACTCATACATTCTTTCATAAATGTGTTCTCTGCTTGTACCCAATCTTTTATACTTTTATACTTTATATATTTTAGACCACTATATCTTCACTTCATTCTAAGAAATTCAATCTATGTCCTGTGACAAACTGAATGCACTACATTACCATGGTTTCAGAGGTTATTGGCTGTTATTGTCTTGTTTTTATTGGTTGTTATGTTTGCTTCTCACATCACTTAGTCTACAAATAGTACCATTAACCATGTACATCAGGCTTATCTAATAAAAAACAAATGAGCACTTCAAAAAAGTCTCCTTTATGACCTTAAGAAGGACTAAACCATTGCACACTAAAACGTTTCCCACAATAATGCAATACAGTAACCTCCTCCAACAATGAGCTGTTCCATTCAGCTCCAACTGAGTATGGGCACTATTGAGACACACAGTATATAAGGCCAACTAAAACTTTACTTGGGCCTTTTGCCATATCTGAAAGTAAACATTACTTATAAGTAGGTAAAGTACTACAGAGGCGAAAATTGAGTGTTTGTATGTGTTCAGTGTTTATGTATGACATGGAAACGTAGCTAGCAAAGCATGCAAGTTGGCTTATCTGTTTGAAATGAATGTGTTACATTTGCTGCATGTAGGATCTATTTATTTTGTACCTAAAACAGCTTTTATCTTTTGCTGTATATCTGTACATTGAAATGACTATAAACATAAATCTAAATGGAACTGACAGCAAGTGTTCACCTTCCATTTGACCCTGATGTTGGGTTACATTTGAAAAACAGCAGTACTCTTAGCAGTAAGTCCATTCAGTTTTACCAAACTAATTTTTATTTCATTCATACAA
Organism: Arapaima gigas; assembly: GCA_900497675.1. Classification (NCBI taxonomy): domain Eukaryota; kingdom Metazoa; phylum Chordata; class Actinopteri; order Osteoglossiformes; family Osteoglossidae; genus Arapaima; species Arapaima gigas. Next base: position 26,283 of record UFQX01000247.1, read on the forward strand.
ATCATACCTTCTTCTACTGGCACCTGTGGATAATGTGACAAAAGCTGACACACAACTACTGTGCCTTTCAAAAGCATCTGTCAGGACTGCAGAAGAATAACCATAATTACTTTCAAAATCTCATACTTTATTAACCAACAAGTACTGTGGGGAGTGATTTGAAATGGCTGAACTGTTTTATTTTCCTTCTTTTGGCAATTCTTCATGCATATATCAGACATGACAATTTTGAATATAAATAGGGGGTTGATTACACAATGGCACAGCAGATAAATGCTGGTCCATCGCAACTCCTGGTCTGCGGATTTGGCTCTAGCTCAGTCTGTGTATAATTATTTTCCCTGTGTCTGTGTGGGTTTTCTCTGGGTATTCTCGTTCCCTGTCTCAGTCCAAAGACTGTTAGCTCTAATTTGCCCTTAGAGATTGAGGAAATTAGGGTGCAACTGTCCTTTTATGAACTAGCATCCTGTACAGGGTATACCCCATGCTTATCTTCAGAAAACCACCCGTGCAGTACATGAATTTATATCTGTGCTAATGCAAACTACCAAATTTTTGTCTGCAGTATTCTTATTGAAAATAAACACAAACTGTGTACCGTTTCATAAATAAAGTGAATTTTAATATCTTTAATTAATTACCTATACATTTACCTTTACATTTTATAGCTTGTTGCCAAGTGGTATTGTTCATGTACTGGTAAAACACTGCAACATCATAAATTATTTACAGTCCTTGAAGAGATCTAAATTTGTTTCAGAAATTCACATGTCAATTATGCAAAACTGATAGAACAGCTCTGCTGAAAAATGGAAACAAGGCAGGGATACAAAGTCATACTTGTGTTATTTTGAGATAAAAACCTCCTCTGAGGAGTACTCTGGGATACTCCCTGTTTTAAGAATGACATTGTTGTAGACATCAAAAAGCTGTAAGATTGTGAATTTCTTCTGAACAATGTCTTATGTAGAATGAATTTCATATTTGCGAGGTAACACCTTTAGTAGCGCCAGGTTTGGCAGGTGTAGTGGCTTAGAGTATTGCACTTTTGGTGCAATACTGGATGAACTGACGAAAGAGTAGCTGAAACTGTAAAACAGTTACGTGCCAGATAGAGAAATCTGCTACGTAATAAGTAATGCGGTACCATACAGGGGTTTACTTGCCTCAGTAAACACTGAGTGCCTTTGTCACCCTGAAAATAACCTGCAATAAGTCAGATTAATTTGGCTGTTTCACAAGAACTAGTTAATATTTTTTTCCCTCTGAATTATTTATAATTAGAATAACAATAATTACAAAAGTAATAAGTAAGTAATTACAAAAGTAACTTTTAGACAGGGTATGCAAATGATTGCTAATTTTTCACAGATTTAAAGAGGTCAAATCTCAGACTGTGACAAAAATAGTAATCAAGCAAGAAATACTTTGCAAATGGATTGTGAAGATTTCATGATGTTATATACATTTTTGTAGCTATCAAAAATAACTATTCCAAATTCTATTTTAGGGTTATACATATAAAATGTGCATGTAGATAAATAAACATATATTTTCAGCCACATGCATCTTATTTTTTTAACTCACGACTTCAAATTTCTAATTACCACGTGGGGGAAAACTTTCATGTTTGCATTCATGTATGGCCCCAAACGCAGAAGCCAGTGCTAAAAGTGTGTTGTACGGCCTTGTTGTTGACTTTGCCTGAGCTGGATATTTCCAACCTTCCCCCACACTCACAGGCTAAACTATTTATAATTCATAAAGAGCCTAATGCAGAGTCAAGTGGCTGTTACAATTGCCAATTAGGGGTTTGTAATACAACTGCTCATTAAGAAGTATCTAATGAGTGGCTCAAACCAAAGGCCTCCTGAGAAATATACATCAGGAGCTGTAATTTGCCACAGTAGCTGGTTGTCATCTCACACAGTTTCTTATCATTAATGCATGAAAGTAATGAATGTTTCTAAATGTGCCATTGCATTTGAAATCATTGGAATCAGTGGATAATTTATTGAGGAACCCGTAAGATGCTAGGACAAACTTTCGCTTGAAGATTCTTGAGGTGCTTGGGTATGATTTTTAGAGTTGGCTCATCACTTCAGCCTTATGTGGTTGTTGGTTTCAATCCATCTTCTTCTTTGCCTGTATGTAGTCTGAGTCTTCAATCTATGTTACATTTGGCTTTTACTTCAGAGTTAGAAGTCTCTGTTCTGTTGGGATGATGTTGTGTGTGAACCTTGCTTCCCAGAGCAAAGATTTGGATGTGGCACACATGATTCTACTTTGAGGACACAGGTGCCTTGCAAAGTTCCTATGGTTTATCACACTCTTTGATTCATACAACATGCCCTTCCAAACTTTCTGGTACCCTTCCAGTTTGTCAGATCTCTTGCCTGATCTTAATTTTTAAACTTTGGCATACAAATACACTCAACTCAACAATTATCGGCACCCTTCATGAAAATTAGTAGCTAGTATCTGTATTAATAAAATGCAGTTTTGTGTGATAGCTACAGTATGTTCAAGGACATTTAATTATGTAATGGTTCATAGTGCTTTTTTGCAGTTTCTAAATCCTCTTGGGTCTGGAACATATTGATGTTCCATCAGCAACATAACTGACTCGCACTAGAATGCCTGATGTTACCAGGGAAGATGTCAGAGGTGGCATATTCCACCTACATAGTTGAGAAGTGACATCTGGTCCTCTACAAGAGTGAGAGACAGGCTGCTCTCAGCAGCACTGATGACTACATCAGCTCACTTGCCAGCAGCTTTGGCTAGCTGTGATTGCTCCTGGGAGTTCTTCATTAAGACCAACCATCCTGTGATTCATTTGTTGTATCATTATAATGCAGAAAAATGACCCGGCACAGAAAGATTGATTGTCGTCGTGAGACCTTCTATAACCTTTGACCCTATTAGCTCATTAGGTGGTTCGGTTACACGATGAGCACAGCAATGAATGTCACTAATAACAGGTGATGAAAATCTGCATCATATGTCATAAAGTGAAACAATAGCTATTGGTTTTGACTATGGTTTTCTGACCAAGAGGTAACAGGTTTTTAGCCAAAAGGTTTTTTGGCCTAATGTTGTGTAGGAATTTATTTAGTTTTATTTAGCATTCGGTTCTGTGCTCTTTAGAATGTGCTGAGTGTGCATAGCAAATGGAAGAAGCATGTTTGGAGTAAGAAAAGTGAAAAATGTTGAAAACATTACATTTATTACAGATCATTCTTAGATCATTAAAGGTCAGTACAATTCAGACTCACCGCTATACCATATGTTACTCATACCTGGACACCATGCCAACCCTAACAAATATGTCTAGTAACGTTCAACAAACACATAACTCCGTGACATTTCTGTTTAGGCCCTTGTTGTCCACAGGATGGAAACAGAATGGGAAATTTTCCCCTGAAGCAAGGAAATGAGCATACAGATCTGTCCTGAATACTGTTTACCCTGATCTATTAGTTCCAAATGAAGCATTTAAATGCCAAAAAGCAGCATCTGTGCCTCCCTTAGTGCATTATAATGTTTGCATCAGATTATAACTAGTACAATTATCACATATTTTTTCACATAGGTGATATGGATGTTGGATAACTCTGGTCCTTAAATTAATGAAGTAATAATCCAAAAACTGCATTATGTGTTCATTCATCTTTGTGTAAAGACCTGAAACCATTTAGTGTGACAAATATGTATTAATAAGCAGCAACCAGGAAAGTGGGAAATACTTTTTCACAGCACTGTATAATTGAACTTGTAATCTGTGATGACCTACACACTATGGTTGTAAAGGTTACTGAAAATAACCTGGTGCAATGAGCTGTGCAAGAGGTTTAGTGGAATGGATGGACAAGAGCAAGGACTCCAACCAGACCGGCCACTTATTGTAATGCACACATAGGTGAGATGATCAAAAACCATCCATCATTCAAGGTACTTTGACACAGAAAATGACTTCACTGATTTAAAGCACCCAGGTCTCTGCTCTAATATCCTGTGCTTGAGATAATTGACAGCACTGGGGCGGACAGGAGAACTGCCTGTTACTCATATTTTTCAGTGACAAACTGACATGGCCCTTGCTGTATACAGTGAAACAAAGCTGTCTCGTGGGATTTTTACCTGCTTTTATGGTTGGTTTTGATAAAACCACTTTGGTCTTAGAAACAGGATCCCCAGCTGAAAGTATCTCAGCTAAAGGCATAAGCTGGAAACAAAACCATCATTTTGCTGTGGTTCCTCCATTTTCTACAGTTTTAAGCAAACCCTTGTGCTGTACCCTGAATGTGTTCTTAGGTAGGTAAGCTTAGGTAAAACCATGAGCTAAGGGTCAGACTCAAGTTAGAACCTCAACAGAAGAGGCTGTTCTGGGATTTGGGACAGCCTGGGGCACTGTATGAATTTCCTTAAAGGAAATGTGCAGAAATTGCCTTTCATGACCTGTGCTGCTTTTGTGACAAAATTCTGCCTGTTGCAGTCAGAAAAAAAATTCCATGTAAGATAATACGTGATTATTAGTGTTACTGAGTGAAAGCCACTAGGAAATGTCATGTAGTAAAAAATCCTGCCTGTAAAGATGACACAAAAATCTTGTAAATTTGTATTATCGTGTTTTCATCTCCAAGTTGTAGGTTTATGTTATTTTAGCAAATATGAAAGAAATTACAATTAAAAAATGATGCAAGTGTCAAGCTCCATGTAAAGGAGAACAAACCTCATGTGAATGTAATTATTGAGAGCAGCAGGTTTGCACAGCCCCCTGTGACCTGGTGGTGTTATGCTGACTGGAGGCTATTGGGTTAAGGTACAAATTCCTAGGCATCATTTCTAGAAAAGCTTCTAGAAAGAGCAGATGCACCAACTAGCTGAGAATCTTCCCCTGACATCACTCCCACAGCCAGGGTAATATGATACTGTGCCTGTAAAATTTTGCTTTTTGTAGTGCACCAGCTCTGTTTTATTGTTTCTTTTGCTGTGATATGTAGAAAAAATCCATTCGTTCCTACATCACTGATGTCTGCAAAGTTATATTTTGCCTGTGGCTGCAGCATCTCAAAGTAGAAAAATTTAACATACAAACAGTACCAATTTATGTTGTGCCACTACAGAGGTTCTGGTTGCATCTGGCCCATGCTAAACCAGGTTAAGATAGTTGGGCATCTCAACATGTGTTTTCTCCAACCTCCCTACTGATTTCCTCTGAATATGTTTTGAATAAAAGTAAGCCATTTTAGTTTACTCTTTCTGGCAGAATTCTTTCTTCTGGCTCTCCAGCCTCAGTTTAGCTCCCTGAGAGGACTTATAAAACCTTCACCAGCAAGTCTGTACCTGTTCTCTTAGGTTATGTAATACTGCAAGTTAAGAAACTTCTTCTTGTCTNCCTCTGAATATGTTTTGAATAAAAGTAAGCCATTTTAGTTTACTCTTTCTGGCAGAATTCTTTCTTCTGGCTCTCCAGCCTCAGTTTAGCTCCCTGAGAGGACTTACAAAACCTTCACCAGCAAGTCTGTACCTGTTCTCTTAGGTTATGTAATACTGCAAGTTAAGAAACTTCTTCTTGTCTTCTATTTATAAAGTCATGCAGAAATGATGTAAAAAGAAGTAAATCAGGCATTAATGATGACATTGCAAAATGTCTTTGGAAATATGAGGCTAAAAGGAAGTGGCACATATGATACCTTGCCATTTGTTGGTAGGCCGGCATGTCATGAAAATGCATTTGTTTTAGCCTTGCAGAGAACACTGTGTGATGTGCTGTCAGGCTGTATCATCACACAACTGACATTTCAAATCAGGTGGCACAATGGTTTTTGTATCCCACAGGGCAGAGGTGTGCATGAACCTCATCAAGGTTGGTCAGAGAGAATAGGTAAGGGTATGAATTGGCTGAGAATGGAAGGTGGCCTGAAGATGATGGGGCAGGGAAACGGAGGAGGAGGAGGTAGGGATAAGCATTTGGGTGGAGAATGGAGAGGGGATGGAGAATAGGACAGGTGAATTAGGTTTAAATGTGCAGTGATGGTAGTGACCTTTTGAAGTAGAAAAAAACTGCAAGGAAAGAACAGAATACAAAATACCTAAGGGGAGACATCAAGGAAGACTTTTTGACGAGATATCAAAGAACTTTGTCGGATATTAGAGTTCCTTCACTACGTGTTGCATTTTTACTGGCAGCTGAAATGAAAACACTGAGAACTACATGTAAAAGTCATGAAAGATCGCAGTAGAATTGAGAATTTCCATACTTTTTAGAGCAGTTCAGTTTCTTCAAGAGGGCAATACTTTCCTTTTCTTTTAGCTCATGGACTATATGATAAAAATATCTTAAATATTTACTGGAAAAAAAACTGTGGCAATACACATTTTCTTTGTTTTTTCTTTTTACAATGTAAAGTATAAGAACAAGACTCCACTCCTCATGCTTGATGTGGCCACAAGCAGACTCCAGCCAGACACTTCTAATCAGATAGAACTGTTCACCTTCCTCTCTTTCTACCTCAAATTTCTCTTGCTCTGAGGCCTTCTGACTGCATTACTTCCAGTTATTGAATAATAAGGCGCTGCATTTTTGGAGCAGCTCTGGAAAGAGCGAGCCAATTCTTGGGGGCTGGTATAAGAGTTGGGAAAGCAACGGTTTGTCTCTCATTACCATTTATTCCATTGTGTACCCTGTGTTGCGTCTCAGTGCAGAAGGTGTGGAAGGGCAGGTTTTGGCATGACTCCACCCTGCTTTGCTCTGCTGTGTTCTTTTATGCATGCCTCATAATCAGCGTGTAAAACTTGTCTGGGGTTTGCTGAAAGCAGCTCCCTCTGTCACGTCCTATTAAGTCAGGAGAGATTCAGGAACTTCATATCTGCGTAAAATGTGAAGAGTATGAAGTTGTGGTTCATGTCAGCACAATTCTGTATACTTCTTTTAGCATCCTGTCCAGGTTTTACAAGGTATTTATGTTTGCTTCTCATTTCCCGTTTAAGGTGAGCTTTGCATGCAATCTGATCACTGGGGTATGCCTCTACAGGGGGCAAAGATAAGAAGTAAATGTCACTGAGCATGTCTGAAACCTTTGGAATTATTGTAATGCTGCTGTTACTGATGGCTCCCACAAGTCAAAGGTAAAGGTCAACATATTATAGAAGTTGATGATGGAACCACTGCAACAACTCAGCTGCAACATCCATTTATGTTGGTCCTGGGGTATCATCACTGTGCTTCAAGATCCAGACACAAGACACCATATGGGGTCGCTGTTCCCAGAATTCTCACATATACAATTTCATCCAGGGCTTGCCATAACAAAGGGCAGTCATACTCTTATGACTCATATCTCGACATTATTATGAAGAGATGTGAGGCCTGATTTGCATGCAGGAGTGAGAGCAATCTATGGGACCAAACTTTGGTGCAGTTTATGCAGTTAAGCTGTGCCCACATAAGGAAGCCACAGTCACAGGATCTGCCTCATACTGCAGGAAACTGAGCAGTACCACAAAATCTGTATTTCAAAAGTAGCTGTTAAAATCAACAGGGGAGCAACTACAGGGAGGCCAAAAATACTCAAAATAACAAGAAGTCAATAGTTTCCATGACAAGACAGCAATTACTTCTAAACCCAGTGAAACTGATGCTGGCAATCTTTTACATTGCATCATCCTTGTTAGGCTGCTACCCTCTCTGTATTACTGCCTTTTCAGCATTCCCGTACCTCCTGCCCTAAATCGGCATCCAAAAAAGGCTGCTTTATAACCGTCTGTCAAGGTAATATCAATATTAGTTTATTCTACTTGATTGAAACCTAGAAAAGGAACAACAGTGCAAAAACAAACCATCCAAACTGTTATACTGAGAGTCAACACTGGGGAGCAGCAAGAAACCTACTTTTTTAATTCATTAGTGAATAAAGTCAAAAGTTTTGCCAATCATTTTTAAAACAGCAGACAATGTGGTAAAACTGGGAAGTCCTAGAATTCCCATGTTTTTATTATTATAGATTAACTTTTTGCAGTTTGCTTTTTTGCATCTGATTATATTGTGAAAACTGAAAATGCTCTCAGCTGGAGGGCAAACTGAGCAGCATAGACCTTAATACCTCACTGCCGAAATCATGAAGATTTGTCATGGAACACACATCTGTCAAAGAACACTCCAAAAACTAAGATGCTAAGATAAAATTTAAACACTTTAGCGAGAGTAGCAGGGCATTTTTTGGTAGATTTGTTAATGCTGATTAGATTCAACTTAGAATAGATAAAGTATAAATTAACATACAGTGTTTTATAGTATTATACACAACCTAACATTAAGTCCCTTGAGAAAATTTTTAAACACAGTTGCAAATTACTGCAAACTGTTTACCATATATACCACCAAATTAATGTCTGAGTTTGTTGTTTACCTCAAAGTATTGGGTTTAGAAATAATTATGAATTTCAGAAATGTGTTTTTGTGACTTTACAACAAAAAGTGACATTCAGTATTTGACATTACCTTACTCTTCAATTTTAATCCAATTAAAATTTGTGTTTTATACAAGCATTACTGAAACGCACCATAAGAGTTATTCTTAAGGCAATATTCCTGTTTGTGTTATACTAAATCAAATTGTCAGCAAAATACAAGGCAGATTACTACCAGAACTGTTTGCTATATGTGACAGTGCCTGAAGGAAAAAATGTCACTGAAGTGGAAATCTGACGGGCAAATAGACAGTGACACACTTGCCTTGGAAGTAACAGAATGACCAGACTCCAAGGAAGCAGCTTTAGTGAAGAGAAAGTGCAGCTTCAGATACACTGTTTTTAGTGTCAAGTCCAAATCATCAGTTACTACATTATATACCATAGTATGCACTAATGATGCTGTGATGCTACAGATTATGATTCAAATTATTTTTCTTTATATCTGTAGTATTATTTATTTATTTTCCCTCAGTAAATGAGTGGGTTTGGAGCTATGGTAGCCAGCTGTAATCTAAGAAAGATTTTGGCTCATAAACTTCTAACTTCAAAAGCTTTCACCATAGTTTACCTGTGACTGGCTATTCCCTAACTCCATAATACTAACATCATCTGTGAGGGGTCATGAAATATAAATTTTTAAAAATTTGCAGGCAGTTCACCTCCACCCCAAACCATTCTTGCTGCCCGGTGATGCCATTCAAAGGCACAATATGCTTCAGAAGTGTGACCACACACAATCCTGTTAAGCAGCATCTTAACTAACACATTGACTGATATATCTTTCATAAACATATGGCACTATTACGCTTTATTCACATATCTGACACTTTCCCTGAAAGCAACTTACAATGTTACATTTGCATGTTAAGCCACTTTGGATGATTTACCCATTTATTCAGCTGAGTAATTTTTACCAGAACAGTTCTCAGTAAGTACCTTGCTCAGGGGTACTCCAGCAGGAGTGGGGATTTAAAACTGACTCCTTTATTCTATGGTGACAGCCCTAACCAGTACATTACTTGCTGTACTACACTTAACTGTTCCTGCAATTTGTAGGGAATGTGCTGACTGGGCCAAATATTCCCCAATTGGTCCTTTGGTATCAGGGTTGGATCTACTCAATTAAAAGTAATCCTGATGAGAATGGAAACTAAAATAACTACTAATTCATTCCAAAATAATTTTGCTCACAGGACAGCAATACATCCATTGACAAGACATTTAGCCCACAGTTCACACTTTCTGATTTTAAAAAACCATTTTCCATTGAGGTACCAAAATGAAGAACAACATTGAGACACGGAGGTGATAATCAGTAACTCACATGAACTCGATGTCTTTTGTGAATACAATAGAAGGAAACGGAAGCATCACTGTCTTTAGTAAGCAATTAGAAGAAGGGATATCACACAGAACATTCAGAATATATGAAATTGTAGACATATGGGGAAAAGATTGTGAGTTCTGCAGACCACATCTAAGTCATGTATGACCGACAATATGATCACATGCTAATAAAAGACTTTACTTGTATTAGAATCTTCAAATCTTGATCATTTTACACTGCTGTCCTATGACCACAAAAGCCTGAAACAGGAAAATCAGCAGTTCATTGATTTTTAGAAGGTTACAGACACTCAATGTGAAAAATTAAATCACAATTCATTACTAATGTTTATCAGGGTTTTTAATAGAATGTAGAGGTTCAGTAGGATCTATATTACAACTGATTTTTGGAGAAAGGAGTCACCGTCTCATTTTAAGATCATATTCATTTAAAACATATTTTTTCTGATATCATGTCTTTAGACATAAGGATTAATTGTTATACTCTGATTTCTTTGGACATGTCTTAAGAAGAAATGATTATTTTGTGGTATGAAATAATACCCTGGTTATTCTTTTCCTTCTACATAAAAGCTTATATCAGTTCACTCTTTGGGAACCAAATTACTTTTCTGCAGCACTATTGGAATAATAAGTTAGTACAGTATATACATTTCTTGACTTTTTAACAAACATAATTATTCTTCCATCAAAAGTAAATTTTTGGTTCATGAGTATCACCAAGGCAACAGCTTGACTATAAATGAAGTGTAACAGGGAGATCCAACCAATTTTGTTACTCATTCTCGGTTGCCAGGAAACCGTAGTTAAAAACCTGTATAGGTTGAATATATGTAGACGTGTGCATTTGTGTGTCTGTGTGCGTGTGTGTGATCTGTGTGTGTATGAGTGCTCCTTCATGTATATTTGTGAAAATGAGCCAATATGCCCGCTTGCCTGTGTGAATAGTGCAGAGAGAGATGCAGTTGCCATGACAATGGAGCTGTGTATTCATGAGCAATGCTGGGATTGGAGGAGAAAGACAGGCAGGCGGGCAGCACTGAAGCAAACCTGTCATCCAGCATCTCTCTTCACTACCGCTCTGGACATCAGGAAAGTGATAGCAGCATTCCTCCCATAGCCAGGCTTTCAAAGCCCATCAGAGGCTTCCTAAACCACAGCAACATCATTAGCATAGAAAACAGAGGAAAGATTCAGCATGGCCACCATCACCTGTACTCGATTCACTGAGGAATACCAGCTCTTCGAAGAACTGGGCAAGTAAGTTTTCACATTACTTCCTCTTCTTTTTTCAATTTAGATGAAAATATACATAAAAAGTAAACAACGATGCTTCTTTTTGAGTCATACTGATGGCAGTTTAGCAGAATAAAAAAAAAATCTCTGTCATTTTTTATTGAACATGAGGTGCACGTAATTATTAACCTGAAGTCGATATGATTAGTCAGTGTAGAATATGAAATGAAATGCACTGGTTTGAACGCAAATCATTTTGCAATCGTGCAAATACACATCTTAAGTTTTGTCAGGGATGGGGAGGACTCTTGCCACTGTCAGAAAATGGGAGAAAAACAAGAAGGAAAAAACTAAAAACTAGAAATATGATTACTGTCGCAAGTGGTTTAAGTGGGTAGAGCGGACACTGCCGAATAAAGATTTCACATCAAAAGGAAGAATGAGACGCACAAATACCACTCATATCTGAATAACCTGCACGTAGCTTTACTTCCTCTCAGGGACTTTGCAGCCTTTGGCTTGTGTTTGCTAGCATGAACGTGGATTCCCACTTAGTACACAAAGGCACTCCTGCAAAACATGATCTGCCTTTTCCAGTCCGCACCCAGGTCTGAGCAGGAAGCCAAGCTATGAAGCGGCTGCTGATTGACCCCTAATTTAATCCGCGGGGGTTTCATTCAGTGGGGTGGAATAAGATGAGGAGTCTGAACTTAAATATTTAATGTCCTGCTGTGTTGAATAGTCTTATTTAGTCTGCAGCACATGTGAGCCCTCCTTACTGCTCCCTCGCAGGGTTTTGTTATTCAACAATGCCTGCTACATGCCCTGCGAAGGACCAAATCCTAAGGTGTTGTGTCTCTACACTGTAATCAGAAAATTAGCCCTTTTTTTTCTGTCCCTACTTATTTCATCATCTTTTATTTTATGTCGCAGCAATATCAAATCGGAATGGAGTATTCATTCATTTTCCTGTATTTTAGCTGAGATGGGATTCTATGTAATGATTTTAAATGTGTTTTTTGTGGTCAGTGTCTAGGTACACTATATATTAAAACCTACTCTGAATGAATGTTAAGGAACTAAGGTCTAGTGTCTGCTTTTAGAGCAAACTGTGAGAGTTACGTTTGTGTGCTTGTGTGTATTGTTACTGTGAGCATGTGCCCTCAAAAAAGCGAATGGGCTGCATTCAGAAGATGATAATGGAATAATGGATTTAACTAGCGGAGAGCATCTGGTCTCATGTGCCCTGCAGCACCTGCAAAGCTGTTTTGTTGCAATTTTTTTTCACAGTAGACCAGTGTATTGCTGAGAGCAGAAAACATCTTTAGGACCTGAACACTTCTGACACGATAAGTGAGCAACTTCTGACCTCGGCTGGCGCACAGCTACTCCCACTCCCTCCTTTATGGTGCAGAAGCCTGGAGAGCAGCTTACATAATTCCATTTGGGTATGGAAATTCAATGCGAGGGAGTTGAAATATTTCATAATCCAACTGTCCAACTAACCTAACATAAGCTCCAGTAGGGTCATGCACATATACAGGATTTTGTGTCAAAGTTTCATAACATATCGTAACTATTTAATGGACCAAATACAGAGGTAATAGCTGTCAGGCAGGGATTTTTACATGTTTTATTTTCAGTGCACTAAAACTGCATTAACTCCCTGCCGAGTAGCTGACTGACAAGGCGATTCAGAGAGGGATGTTTCACTGCTTGTGTGGAACAACCTGCTTCACCAGCAAATGGATTGATAACAATCACCTCGCAACTTGAAGTAAACCAATTAAACAATTAGCCTGGAGACAGAGGATTATTATGAAGTAGTGATGTCTGTGTAATTGAACTAGGGGAAATTAATGATTTAGATACACATATAGTCTATGGAAGTTATTTTTTTCTGTGGCATTATGCGATCGCTTACATAATATAAGCATTAAAGAAAACAACAAGCTGACTTTAAGTGATTGTAAAATATATCACAAGGAATGCTTAACTAAAACTTTTCAGCTGCTTCACTGTCAAAGAACTGTAGTATGATCTTTAGTGTGATGTCAGCGGGGACACTCTGCCCTGTGTATACCCTAAGTAGTGCACAAATAACTGTAAAAACATTCTTAAAATATGAATACTATCAGTGGAGACTTATTCAGTTACCACAGGAAAAATTATGTCAAAGTAATAGGTTTGTTTCAAATCATGGATGCATCACAATAACCAAATAACCCTTGAATGTGGTTGTGATGGTCCCTCTGTGGAAATCTTAGAGACGCTGATTTGCTAATTTCCAGTAGCCCTTATTTATTTATCAATTTTATTTTGCAGCAATCTGTGAACTGTAAACACATCCTTTCCTCATTCTTATTACACTACATCAATATTTTGCATGTTTCACATCCAAAATCAGAATGCATTTAAAGCTGTTTGCATATTATGTATGAAAAAACAGAGTGACGCCCCTGTAATACAGATAAACATTAATCATAGCAGAGTATGGACTTGTGTAGATCTATATAACAGTAACCACATCCCTCATCCTTGAGGTTCCAGTTAATGGCAGTAAGATGCCAGTGGAATGGCAAAGAATTCCAGGCATCTGCAGTTAAATGGGACCATCCTGAGAAGCTGTTGCAACAAATCTCTACATTGCATGACATGACCCCAGACCAAAAACTGATCTCATTTTGTCTAAATGCTAAATTTACATTTGAATATACAAAGATACATTTGTGATATGCAGTTATCAAATGGTACTTTGAGGGCAGCTCAGCTTAAATTTAATGCAATCATGAAGTTCTACATACTGCACATATCTTGAATTGAAAACTTTGGAGGAGAAGACTGCAGTGGTTTTAAAGCAAATTCATGCTTAAAATGGTCAATTTAAAAAAGATCAACGGTGTCAATGTTTAGGTCATGCCAGTATATGCTAGTTGGCATATTTTATAACATGATGTAATGTCCTATAAGTTTACCTCTGTAGCAGAATACCAATATAGGTCCTGGTATAGAGGAGAGTAACAAAACAGACTGTAGCCAGTGTTATCCTAATGCACCTGGAATTAATTACAGAGCAAAATCCAAATTCAGCTGCTGTGCCACCATATCATTGTTCAGATGGAAAGGATAATCATCCTACACCTGTTGCAATAATAATGCAAGAAATATTTCACCTGCCAAACACAAATAGATCCACGGTTCACCGCTGTCATTGAACAAACAAGTCTTCTGATATTTTGACGCTTAGCTATTTTCTACCTCTGTGCCAGACAAGAGATATGCTTTCTCCCGTTTATTCTTCTGTGTGCACCTCCACAGAGACTTGGAACACCTGCTGAGTTTCTGGTTGGAGGCATCCCTGCACAAACCTCCAACCATGTCAAAGCGTTCACTCATGGTCACCATCTGTGAACATGAAACAAAAATGTAATATGGAAAGTTAACAGATGCAACAGACAAATTAAAAACAATGCATGTTTGGTTTTTCTATGAGGAAATGTTCTTTAGGGGATGCAGGGTAGCTTGAATAACTCCATCAACATATTAAATAAATCTCTGCATACATTTTTCATTCAGAGCAAATGTATCCTTACTACAATTATGGCATTAAGTCTTACTTTGGAGAATTTATGTCACGGGGCCAAGTGTTCTCCAAAATAATGCACCTGTAACCTTCTGGATCCATCCTCACCGCCTCTCTGTATGCAATACCCTGTCTGCCAGGGGGCAACTAACATGTGCTCTTCCATTTCAAGTGTCTGCTTACTGCAGTCTCATTTCACACTGCAAATGAACTGGCACCTGGGGGAAAAGCACCAACTGTAGAAGCAATACCTTCACTGCAAACCAGTCACTAGCTGTTGTCTGACAGATTTAATGATGCCACCCGCTGAGGACAGTTGGAAAATGAATGCATCTCATCTGATCTAGTTTCTGACAGTGCTTACCACCAGTCACATTCGGTGAACAAGAGAGCTCAAATTCGTGTCATTTGAGCTGAAGGATCTTGACTGTCCTAAGCGACTCGGCCACTTATAGTATATGTTTTGACTGTATGACACTGGAGCACTAATGAAATATGAATGCAAAGTGTATTTAATACAAAACATAGTTATGATTTATTTATTTATTCCACTAGCACTTAAGTACCTTAACTTAATTTACAAGCTGAGTAAATATAGACGCATGAGCAGCAGTCATCTAATAAGGAGGTCGGTCTGACGGTGGCAAGATTATTATTTTAGAAAGGGTAGGCAAAGAGCATGAATGGTTTCTGCATGAGCTTATCAGTTGGGAAACTAATAAAACCACATCTTTGGAGAATTTGTTTGCACTGGCTGTCATCTTTCCTCCTCTTTCCAGGGGAGCATTCTCTGTGGTACGCAGATGCGTGAAAGTGCTGTCAGGACAGGAGTACGCTGCCAAGATCATCAATACCAAGAAACTTTCTGCCAGGGGTAGGTGTCCCTCTCTTGTCGTAAAGCACCTTTCATGACGGCACATTTATATCACCAGTAAAGCAAGCGTTAGTATGCAAAATGCCTAGAGATGACTGAAGGAGCAGCTTGTCCTTCCATGTAATTCAGGACAGCCTCAGTGTTGTTACCTGTAGATGCAAGATAAGTCTGTGGAAGGGGCTTATGCAGCAGTCAGTCAGAATACCCCTGTTCACATAACCCCTCACTCAGGCGACAGAATGATGCAGAACAAAAACATCCCAAAATGCAGGCCACATACCTCCAGCTGAAACTATAACACTGAACTGCAGGATTTAGCCTGTTCTTGGGAATCCACATTTACTGCCTGACTCACTTGAGTGAACTTTTATGATAAAGTCTGTTGCAATGCACTATCAATAATGCCTTTGATAAAGGCACCGATGAGTTAATTCTCCCAGCTCTATCCAGAGCACCCACATGTTTATACTGACCCCTTGCAAGAAGCGTATTTTCTTTTGCCCCGCACTCTTTAAAGATGCTGAATGGGAGTGTGCCTTCAAAACATTTTATTAATGAATGGCTTTAAAGAATGCTGTCAAAGAATATTTTCCTTTTGTCTAGAAACAGATTGCTTTGACTTAACAGCATATCCGCATTTATTAACCCACCTCAGAAAATGATAGTGATTTTATTTTTCAATTCTTCTTATTATTTCAATTCATCTCCCCTGTACATCTAATACTGGCTTCAAGATACACACATAGACAAAATAATTCTGTAATAGTGATTTTTATGAGTTATGTGAGTGAACTGCATTGTGTAATTGGACTGGCTCTGACTATTTTACGTGTTTTAAGTCTTAAATTGATGAAAAAGCTATATATTTTTAGCAAATATTGCACAAGCTCAACAAACTCTGGGAACTTATTCATATTTGTCAACATTCTGGCATCTTTTGATTCAGATATTTTTGGATAAGAAAAGCAATGTGGGTGTAAAGGCCTTTTTTCTAAAGAGTGCAGTTACTTTATTCTATTTTCACTTTTTTAATATTTTTCGAATACTTTGTAAACTTCACTGAGTAGAATGAAAACCTGGAGCATTCACTAATTTTATATGAAATGTTTGATATGGTCTTAATCTGCTTCTCAGACTATTTCAGAAAAGAGCTACTGCCGAGGAAATAGCACCAGGTTTGGTTTTGACAGTAGCCTGATGGCTGTTCGAGCATTATTTATAATTGTTGGTTAAGATGCAGGCTGAGCATTTCACTAGAGCATTTTTTTGTGGTTAATAATTCAAAGTCTGTTTTAAAGCATTTCAGAATCTTATAAATTCATTAAATGGAACTTAGGCAAATTGCTGGCTTGCTAAATCAGGGAATGATGATACTCTAAAACAACAACAGAAAAGTTATGACCTGATTATATTTTTTCATTCAATTGGTCATAAATAATTGTTTTTTAATCACTGTTTGGCCCAGAATTAGCAAAGATGAACCCATTTATATCTTCTGCAGAAAAAAAATGTATCAAGAAACAATTAACAATAATGATAATGATGTGATGAGGTCTATGTATACTTTCACAATAAAATATAGGGCATTATTGATAAAGTGGGTCCCTGACTTATAATGTTTTGATTAATAAAGTTTTTGCTTTTTAAAATTTTTTAAATCATTTAGTATTTTTAATAGATAGCATATACAAATACAAAACAAGCACCAAAGCATTGCTGACTGATAGCAATTGTTAGTAGAAAGTACTGATGTATGTTTTTCCATGTTTTGCTCTAGCTCTGGCCAGGGTTCTTTATTGTGTTTACTTATTTATAATGTATCAGGAGGTACCTTTGAGTACAGGGGAAAAAATAGAGTGAAACTACTGTGACCAAGTGTGTGAAAGGGGTATCCTGGCTCAACAGGCAGTGAAGCTTTTAGCCAGCCTGATCTCCGTGAGCTACTCAGTAGGAGAGTGAGAGAGACAGTGTTGCTCTGTATGTGTCCAAAAATCCTCACTGTTGCCTCTGAGCCCTGTAGAGCTGTGTGGATTGATGAAGTACTCAGTACGTCAGTACATTTATTTGTTTAGCAGATGCTTTTCTCCAAAGTGACATAAAACTAGTAAGTAAATAAAAGTGTCTTACCAGACAATGAGATACAGATACAGACACATGATTCTGAAAACGTAGTCATTTAGTCCAATACCACCATTTCTGCAGATGCATGCTATACGAGTAGCTGCATATAGAACTTATAAGGAGCCCATGGCCCACTTTGTGTGATATTTGACCACCAAATTTTTTTGAATAACCAACCAACCAACCAACTCTTGCTCCAAATGGAGTTTTCACACATGCTGTGCCACGAACTACTGTTTCTATTACTAATTCTAATACTGAAATCTAAATGCTTTGTTGGTAAAAGATTGATATCTGCAGGGTACAAAGCATTGCTGAACAACTGTTTGGTCATAGAGGGGGTGGAATAAAATGCCCCAAAGGTATTCTGAAGTGATTAGCAGCTCACACCTCCTACACAGTGTTGCAAGGCACACAGTGTTCCATTTGATGTACATGGATAAGTACCATGTATCTAACTGTTTTAAAGTGCAAGACTCAGTAGTTTCAGTAGTTTTTTTCCCCCAGCATAATTTTCGTATGATTGAGATGAATGTGAATAATGTCTCTTATTGACACTCATTATTTATCATGTTTTTTACGGGCATGTAATACAGAGAAAATCGCTGAGCTGAAAATGGATCACAATTACGCCCATCATACTTGCTGACAACAAGTAGCCAAATGGAGAGCTAAAAATTGACTGGATGAGTGAAACAGATGCGTGGTAGGCCAGCGAGTTTGCTTGTAGCTGTCAGCAGATATGTGCTGCCTAGTTAAAGCCTTCCTGCTATCATAACTATCCAATGGCATGACTTACATAAGAACATGTTCTCTGCTATGCTGAATGCCATTGACCTTGCCAAATGTGTTGCCTGACTTAAAAAAAAAGAAACCAATTTATAATGATTCTTCAACTTTACTATCTCTGACCTCCTCTTGTTTCACCCTCGTCATTCACCCTAAGTCGAACATCTACAGTACCTACTGAGAATGATTTATTTTTTAAGTGACAGTGAGGAAGTATTGAAATTGCATTTTTTAATAGTTTTGTATTTCCAATTTGTCTACTTTTTCTAGTTTGTGCCATGGGAGTGGTAAAATATGTCTAGTATAGTAAAACTTAATTCAGTAAAAAGAAGTAAGCTCCACGAGAGCTTTTTACAAAACAAACAAACAAGGTTTTCTGTTTGGAACGAAGGACATACACTAAAATTTCTGTAAGGCAAATAAGCAGATGAGACACAAAAACATAGGATAAACAACTTGACTTCTGATTAATGTGTGATCACTTTCGTTTCCCTGGGAAAAAAGATTCTACATTTTTAGCAGAAATTCTTAATGGAATATTTATTAAGCGATTAGCATGGGTTTGCAAACAGAGAAAAATATAACAGACTACAGAGCTATGCATGCACCAGACACAAAGAAAGTGTAAATACAGCTTCAAATTTGACTACAGCATGACAAAAAAGCAGTAGAAGATTTTTTTTTGTATGGTGCATACTGTAATACACATAATAGGGAGAAAAAGTTAGCATAGAATAATAACTAAATAAATATTAAAAATGTAAAACATGTAGAAGAAATATATAAATAATTCAGTGTAAACATAATATAAATAGGAGGAGATGTGCAAACAGTCGGTGGTCATAGGCAGTGGTTACTGGTCATGGGTCGTGGTGGTGGTGACAGACCTGAGCTGCTGAAGTTCAACAGCATGACAGCCTGTGCTAGGAAGCTGTTCCTGAGCCTGGTGGTTTTGGCCCTCAGGCTGTGATACCATCTCCCAGATGGCAGTGGTGAAAACAAACAGTGGGGAGAATGGGAGGGGTCCACAGTGATGTTGTGAGCTTTCCTGATACAATGTTTCTTGACGATGATCTGAAATGTTCTTGATAGTGAAGTATTGGTGATGGAATGGACAGTCTTCACTAACCGCTGCAGAGCTCCCTGGTCAGAGACAGCGTGGTTTTTTTTAATACCAGACTGAGATGCAGGAGGACAGGATGGTCTCTATGGCACATCTGTAGAGGTTGGTGAACATGGTGGGTGGAAGTTCAGCTCCTTTCACTTTCCTCAGGAAGCAGAGATGCTGTTGTGCCTTTGTCACTAGGTGGGTTTTGTTGTTTGACCAGGAGAGAAGCAGCAACTGATATCTTTTGATGCCAAATAGAGAAGGTGAAAGTTCTGACGAAACAGTGTAGGAGGGGTCTTTAGAATTTTTTTATTGAGAATTTTCACAATATGACTTCGCATATTCAGGTAAAATGTCAGATCACTCAGGATATCAGTAAGTTCATCTACACTATAGGATAACTGAATGAATTATGTATGAAATGGCACTGAATGTATAAATTCACAAAAAAACAAAACAGTTATGTTATCATCCTTATTACTACAACTATATTACATAACCAATATTTATTGATACCATAGTTAGAGTGTAGTATACTATAGTTAGGTGTTAGGTTTCTTGATAACCTGTTTTAATTTTATAATTCAGTCATTTAACAGATAATTTATGCATCTAATTTGAAAGGATATTATTAATCTGTTCTCACTGGGGTCAGATGATGGCTGCTTTCTAAACTTGCCAAAAGGAAAGTTTAAACAGTGCCATATGAAAACAGAACAATCAAATTTTACAGCGTCACAGTGAAGTGGAGGTTAAATTTGTGATAATGCCAGGCAGTATCACTGACATGCTACCAGCACATTCTGCAGAGATCAGGTATTGATGAGCCTCAAATAAATTTGGAACACAGCTGCAAACAGAATCTTTCGGTTTTCGTCCCTCTCAGTCAAAGCCTGAAAGCCACATGGAACAGCTCTTAAGCTTGACTCTTGTAAGAAAACAAAGATCAAGTTCTAGATTGCAAGTGCCACAGCAGAGAGATGTGTCTACCACCCGCCGTGCTAGTGGTGCGTGGGAGTAAATTTCCAAAAAAAAAAGGAAATAGCGGTGCATGCTTCCTGTTGATGGTCTCCTCAGAAGCCATTTAACGCTTACTGTACATGGAAATGCGGTGGCCAGAGAGTCAGCAAAATTATTCTTATTTTTTTGACAAGGGGAGGGACAGAAGATCTGGTAATGCAACGAAACTGATACTGGAATCTGACTACAGAAAGAAAAATGCATATACAGTGCATATAAAGTAGAATAGAATTGCGTAATTCCTTGAAGGAGATCCACACTAATGGATTCTGGAGTTAAGACATTTTAGCACAGGTTTCAAAATCACTTGTGTAATGATGCAAGATGAACTTTTTAAATGGCATTGTAGCTTGCGGGTGATACTGTATTAACAATAATACTAAAAAAAAATGTATGGCAATAACACTGGTGTAAGACTGACAAACCTATGTCATTTAAGCAATAGTTTTCCAACAACAGCTCCCTTTTCTTTTTCCTCAAGCAAGTGTACAGCGGTGGATTGCCATCATCTTGTTTGCTGTGTGACATATTACTCTCTTGTCTACGATTATTATGACATTTTACATAACCAGCAGATGCGCCACAATGCTGTCTGGCCATAAGTAATGTGTTACTGACTTCACCTTTTCACAAAATACACAATCATCTTATATAACCACATTTACTGATTTATTACACTGGAATTTGTTCATTGGAAAATAAGACAAAATGACTCTTCATCTTGCCAGCTTCCTGTCAGCTTCTTCATCACAGATGTGATCTTTCATTTGAGCCTGTGTCTCATTAAAGGCTCAAGTCTACTGAATGGGGCTTGAAGTCACACAGAGGTTCAGGTAGCTACTATTTGGGATCCTGGCATTTTAAATGTTCTTTAAACTTATAAGTAATTTTCTTTGATTGGCAAGTACTTGGATCACTGATAATCCCTGACAATTTGAGTTCTTGTTTTAAAGTTTGTCACAAGCATTCGGATTTTGTATAATAAAACTGCATTTTACAATGGGAGTCAATGGAAAGGGTCGGTTAATTGGCCAGAGTTGAATACCATCACCAATTGCTTGGGGTTCTAGTACAGACTTTCTTTACTCGAGGTTGGTTGGGTTACAATATACCTCCACAATAGAACCTGTATCCAGAGTGGAGGTGATCTGGACAGTTTGCAATTTGAACTTTGCATTTGAGGAGGACTGGGCTCAGTCATGACACAAGTGCACAGATCCCTGTCCTTCTAGGAGTGTGTGGACTTAATGGAATGATTTTACTCAGCTCCAAGAGTTAGTGACCTTCAACCCCACTGACACACTCTTTAGTTACACTGATGACTGACACCAACAAGCATGACATGAAAGAAAGTCTTTGATGCACAAACTTATAGACACTGCTGCTCTTCAATTTGCATTGGAGATAAATGTGACAGCTGCCCCACACCCAATAATTCATCACTGAAATCATATGTGAATGCATTCTTCAGGATATAAACAATATTTGCTCAAAGCATTTGTAACAGAATGTATTTGTAACTGCTCCTTATATGGGGAATTCAAAAATCCGCTACTCTGATGGTTATCACAATTTCTCTAATGCCAGTCAAACCATCTTCTGTGGGCATCACAGCTAGCTTGTGACAAATTGTACACCACACCACATGAATATTTATAAGGTAGTGACTCCTTGCTACCAAATCCCTTCACATTTGTTTTTTCAGCACTGTTGTAATAACCTTTTTTAATTAAACAACAAAACATATAAATTTAATTATTTTACAAGGGCAGACAGCATATCTGTGGTCTTCTGCCAATGTGAAATAATGGAGCATGGACTTCCCATCACTGCTTGCAAAGGTAGGAAGAAATGTTGGTTTGGTTAGTGAATTGGTTATGCACTTTTACATTTTAACTCAAATTTCTTACATGTACACATTCTGAAAACAATTTAAAGTTATTAAATATTTACAAATTGCTATTACCTAAACTAATTCATTTTATATCAGATATATGAGATATATCAGCTCTTGCACAAAAAGAATTTGTAGAGCAAATGTGAGAAATTGTGTTTTTTTTTTCAAGCTTAAAAAACCCAACACGGTTTATATACTGCATACAGATCTTAAAAATGTCAAGGACCAGAGGAATAAGATAGGAAATAGGAGACAGAGGCATCAGGATGAGGAAGCATGACTGGCTGAGTATATAGCCTGATGATCTTTGCTGATGTGATGGCTTACAGTACAGCAGGATATAGGCTTCTCTTCTGCAACACAAGGCAGCAAATCCAGTCCTGATACGTGCATAGTGATGTTTTGTGCGAAAAAGAACATATGGAAATTTGGAAACGCTGTGATGGTAGAGTTAACAGAGAGTGTGGCCTGGGCCTGCTGATACACGTTAGACTACGGGCAGGGTGTGTGGGTTTGTGGGGTTGGTGGATGGAGTGGATGACATCAAGAAAATGACAACTAAACTCTTGCCTCTGACTCTGCGTACTGGAGGGGTTTGTATGGCATTAAAAACATAGAACATCCTGGAGATCTGGGTAGATTTTTTTGGGCAAAGCACTTATAAATTGCCAAAAGTCAGTATTCCAATTTGCACACTGAAAAATATGACTTGTAGCTGTAACACAGAAATTGCACAAATACAACTTGTGTCATACAGCCATGGTGTCAGGGGTAAAGATCCAAAGTGTAATTTCCCAGTAAACCATGCTATTGTAGATTTGTGGATAGAATGCTAAATCTCTGAAACTGCTGCAGATGTATAACAAAAAACATATAGTCATACTGAGGTTTTCCAGCATTTCTGGAAGGGATTTTTAATAAAGATAAAAATATTTTGAAATAATATTTTTGCATCTATAAACAAATAAAAGGGAAAAAAATGTATCGATGTAATGGAGAACACACAAAAGACCATGCGCCTCAAATTTAATTTACACTAACCCTAAACTCTGCCTGTAAATAAACACTCACCACACATCTTTGGTATAAGAATAACTTTTAAAATGTTATCTAATTATGAAAATTATCCCAAGTGTTTCAGCTGGCATGTACCACCTAATCATGGTGTAACTATCTGCTTGTGCTGTTTAATCATTTAAAGAATGTTATGTTGGCCATGCTAACTGTGCTAAGCACTGGGGATGATGCCAGCTGCTGTCCAGTCCTCAAACAGCAACGACACAACTCCCTCACCCTGGCATGAATTCAGTGAGTAGCTCAGCAGCAGAAGCCCCACTCAGGGTGGTATGGGGGGGGGGGGGTCTCACAGACGATACACAGACTCCTGAGCTACCAACCTCGGGCAGGCCACAGCAGAGCCCAGAACTCTTGCCAGATCAAGGGTGTCATCAGCTGTCTGACACTGTGTCGGTCACCCACGCGGATGGTCCTGCTTCCTCTGAGAGAGAGAGACAAACTGAGAGAGAGACAGGGAGGCTGAGAAGGAGGGAGAGGACACGATAGATCAGGCATACTGGCGCTGAGAACGTACTGTACTATGTGTAGATTCCAAGCAGCTGCCAGTCAGGTAGAGTTTTCTGTCAAAAAGAAGCTCTGTGTTGTCTGCCCCACATTCAGGTGTCAGGAAGATTCTGGCTATAAAGAACTCCGGAGTTAATTATTTCACCAATTTTCAACTCTTTATTACCTGTATATATAACAATTAGGCCCCTTTTTCTTTCATTCTGCTTCTGAAAAAGGCTGTACCAATATAAGGAAAAGCATACTTTAGCTGAGAGAAGTATTTCAGCCCAGATTGGAAATGTGAACACCCCATGCACGTGGGACTGTTTGTTGTTCACAAGAGAAACTTGAGGAGTGTTTATGTTCTGGTTTCATGGCATGAGATGGGCATATGGATGAGCTAGGAACATCTGACAAATGTTTGTTGGAAACATCACTTCTTAGAATGGAATTCTAATGGAATTCTTCTTACTCATTTTTCATTGGATTAATCAAAACTTATAATAAAAATGTATATCAGTTGAGTTTAGTATGTAGCAGGTGGGGCAGTAGGTAGGGTTGCAGCTGTCACCATGCAGTCTGTTCTTGCTGACAAAAGTAGAATATCATCTATTGCTGCAGCAAAAATATCTAGTTGTATAATTGGGTAAACCACTGTGAGTTGCTGTACAAACACAACATTGTGAATCACCTTGGACAAAGCCAGCTGGTAAATAACAGTCATCAAATAAAATAATAATTTGAATTCCTACAAGCCTAACCTAGATAAACAGTGGATGGATAGATGAAAATGCACTATAGAAAAATGTTATCACAGAACAAAGTCACAATATTTTCTGAAATTCAACAGAATCAAATCCCTGGCTTGTTTTCAGTATATGAATTGAGTAGCTGAACTCAGGAATGATGCAAAACAGCTGGAAAATGTTGTAAATGCAGCGAAAGAGTCAAGGATTACATTTTTCTCTCTGTGTGCTCTGCATTTCCATCTGTGTGTACCATTGCGTATGTGTTACCATGTTTCACCTACCTAATCAGAGACAGGTAACAGTTTTTCGGCGATACTGTCTGACACTAACCCAAATAACGTCTTCGGACCTTGAAAGGCCAGCGGGAGATTTCAGTGCGCAGTTAATCTTGTGTGTAAAGCCACAGTATCAGTAGCACGATCATGCAGAACTGGGTTTAACGCTTGAGCTGCACACTCAGTTAAAAAATAAGCATCTCAGGACCGACAGAGAGTTGAAAGCCTTTTAATCCTGCAGTTAATCTGAACAAACACTAGCCACATGCTGAAAGCTGGTCTTGTAAGTTGATCAGTGCACTTTATTTAATGCAGAAAATCATTATATTGAATATGTATTTATTGTTCAAGGTTGAAATTGCATTGGCTTGGAAGAATACTGAAGAAATACAGCAGGGCACAAAGCCATTCAGAGATTATCCCAGTAACTTTACCATAAAGTAATGCAACTCTTCAGACTCTCTGTGTGCTGTTCCAATGGCCCTCGGGTGACCTTGAGTCACCTCCTGCCTCGCTAAATGGCGTAAACAGTACGGAGGGACTTCTGTGACATTGTGCTTTGCTCCTCTGTTTGGTGCTGCAGGGCAACAGCAATAGCACTGTCACTGCCAGCGCGCCCTTCTCTGATGGCATCAGGGAGCTGCTTCATGGCGGAATGTCAGAATGGCTCCAGGTGAGCCATGGTAAACTGAGAGACCATGTGATGCAAATGCTGACTGGTCTGAGCACTCGCCCCTTTGGTTACCAACAGTGTGTGTGGAAGGTGGCAGTATTGTTATAAGGTGTTCTGATATTACGATACTATGACATCTGAGTTTGTACATTCAGATGTAGTTCAAACACCGATCCGATCCCAGTGGCATCCACTTTTAAAACATCTTAATTTAATTAAGAAAATGATGTTTATCTGTTACATGGTGGTACAATCAGTCGCAGGGCACGGGCTTGAATCCCTTTGTCTGCATGGGTTTCCGCCAGGTGCTCCGGTTCCCTCCCCCAACCCAAAGACAGGCATTTTGGGTTACTTTAAATTGCCTGTAGTGTATAAATGTGTAGGACTATAGTGAAGCGGACTGGCTTAGCAACTAGAGTGTCTTGGTCTCCTACCTATTACCCAGTGACTCTGGGATAGGTTCCATACCCTCACAACCCTGAGCAGCACAAGTGGTTAAGGATAATGGACAGATGGATCAATATTTGCTTGTTACTAAGGTGATAGTTTCCAGTAAAGTGGTGGCTGAAAAAGATGACCATGTCTAAAGTAAAAATAACCGAAAAAACAAAGTTCACACTCATTAGTTTGACCCTGGCATTGAATGCTAGCCGAAAATTGTACACTGTCATTCTGCAAAATTTTCTGCACTGTATTCACTTATTTTGGTCAGTTGTCAGGTATACAGAAAAAACGCACATGCTTACTGTAATTTAGGATCATGGGTGAAAGATGTAATACAGTACAATGGACATGTGAATACTCCCAATAATCACATAAATTTAAAAATCAGCAGAAATGAAGGCAATAATAGTTAATTTGGTATGATATACAGAAAATTCGTCATTAATTTTACTTTATTCACCTGTTGGGGCAATACTTTTTGCAAGTGTGAATGATACATTTCAAAAATACTTCTTGTTTCTAGTGGGAGAATTTAGAATTTGTTCTTGGTGTGTTTGTTCATATATCTTATTCTATTCTTGGTGAATTCTGCAGTTGCCTAGCAACACAATTTTCAAAGTCCATAAAATAGCTAAGCTTAAATATTGCTTTTGTCAGTACAGTGCTGTAAGGAGGAAAAAATAACAGATACATTATACTGAAACAGCTCATTTGATAGACATTATTGTAGATTTTCTGTATATTTACACGGGAACACAAGAAATACAGGAGGGTTAAGAACTGATGTAGTCCTTTCTGTCAGTGATATATTGTAGCACGACAAACAAAAATGAGGAAAGGAGTTTGTGATAGTACCCCCTTGTTGTAAACTCCAGGTTGAACTACGTTTCCAGATTCAGGCTGTGCATGTTACACGGTTTAAACTGCAAACTGAAGGCTTTTAGATTAGTGCATGACAAGAAAAGGCTGTAAACTCAGCAAATATCCGGAAATAAAATATACTTAGGACAATTCTCGCAGTTATAGCTATGTTTGTTACAATATGAAATTTAAAGACGTGAAATTTGGGTGTGAACATGTTTTGGCCTTAGGCCTTCATCAGCGTGTACAGACATTACATAAATAAATGGGGGAAATATTTTGTCTGGTGACTCAGAGTTTCATGTATCAAGGAAATCATTAGTGAGAGAACAGTTTACATTAAAACGTAACTTGACAAAGCACAGCCTACGTCAAACCAACTGTTTAGGAGGTTCCATTACATAATTGCTCCTTTTATCTGTATATGTGTTTCAGAAGTGGCACCATAGCAATAAAAATCAGAAACTCAAATCTGACAAAAAACATAGTAATGCAAACCAACACATTTAATACACCTACAATACCAGGAAAACAGAATTTAGAAATGTTAGTTTCAAGAAGAACTTTAAGGAAGCATCCTTATTCATACCCAAAATGAATACTACATTGTGGACATACCCTCCTCCCTCTGGAGGAGGAGTCTATCCCTGTCACCATCTCGCTTGTGTTTGCCTGTGGTCTTACTCTACATAAACTTTAATGAACCAACACCATTTCAGAAATTATTGACTTGTTTAGCTAGTAGGGTTTTAGTCATTGTTCTTAACTTATGCTTAATTCTTGTTTCTTGTGCCAGTTTAGTTGTCTGCATAGTATAAAACATACTTTAAAACATTCAATTAGGATTAACTCAGCCGGCGGGGCTTTGACAATGGCTTGAACCCTTTCAATTTTTACAGCTCCAGGACTTCAATGGAGAGAACAAAAATATTGTTGTATTCCAAACAAGTCTTAAGCTTCATGATGGCTACTGGTCATCACAACATCACAATAGTGTAACCACCAGCAGCACATTCTGTCAACCCCTTTTGCTTTAGTCTCAGCACTTGTAAAAGTGTGTTGATAAATAATGATTTTACGAACCAGAAAAATAACAGTTTGTGATGTGATCACTGTGAAGATTAAACTGATCTTTGGCCACATCAACCGTGCTGCGGAGGATCTAATAACACTGATCAAGCTTAAGCCTGTGGAAGAACCACCATGTGTTTCAAGCAGTGTCACGACATTCACATAAACAGCTGCAGCTACAGTGTGAGTGTATGGAGATGCATAATGTATACAGAACAATCTTGTTATATTATAACAAATAAACACACAGTTTATCACATTAATAAACCCACGATTTTCCATTTTATAAAGACAATACTAAATGCAGCCAGTCATTATTGCAGTTTAGTTGTAATGCGGTTTCCTGCTTTTAAAAATCAAAAAAACAAAAACAGATGATAGAAAATGCTAATAGATAAATTGGAAAATTGCTCAGCGGTTTTATGCAAATCTTGGAACCTGTCAATGGACACAATTAGAGAAAAAATATCTTTGTTTATTTTCAGATCACCAGAAGCTGGACAGAGAGGCCAGGATCTGCAGGCTGCTGAAGCATCCCAATATTGGTGAGTGGATATTGGCCTGTACAGTGCAGACCGGGAGATGTTTTATTGACAAATATGTCTCAATTTTAAGAAGCGACCTACCTTAAGTTTGCCGCCTAATTGTATCGGGACAAAAGAAACTGTTTCAGAATTGAGTTGTTATGCTTTGTTAGCATCATACATCTGTATTATATGCATTTTATTGGCTTAAGAGATGTGTCTTCTGTCTTCATGCACAACAGATGATCGCTGATTTTAGCCTCTGTGGATACTAGAGAATTTGTCTGTGTGTAATTTTCTGATTAAAAGGTCCATTGAGGGCTTTTCTTAGCTTCTTGCGTGTTAAATAATGCAGTCACTGACTTCTGTGGACTTGATTGGCTGCATTATTCATACATGGTTACTTTCATCTCTTTTTCTTTGGAAATAAAAGGGCAAGAAAGAGAGACGGCATGATTCTTACTGTGCTGAAATGAAAAAGAAAGAGGCGGGAATAGGGTCACTGAGTAATTATAACTAAAATCAGATGGACTTTTCAAGAAGTCCATTCAGAACGTCTTGTAAACTTTTTGAAACAATAGGAAGCTGCAAAGCTGCATCCTGTCATACCTTGAAAGGAAATTACGAGCTGCTCACACCTTGGGTTTTGGTCTCGCTGAAGGAGCATCACACTGGACTACCATTATGACCCTTGCTGTCACAGAAGAAAAAAGCAATGGATAATTGCTTTGGTGCTCATGGGAAACATGTAGACATCTAGCCACATGTATCCTTCATCCCCATTCCACAGGCTTTTCAGTGTAGACCAAGGGCTTTTGATTCGATTTATTTAACCTCACATTTTAATGGCCAACTTCCTTCATGGTTCAGTCACTCACAGTGCCAAAGTCCACCCACATATGCGCAGTAGCTGCTACCAGCATGTCAGATGAGTTGGCTCTGATGCTCCTTACCCTAGCTGGGTTGCCAGCTCTGGGCCTGTGAAAGCTTGGATCTGTTTACAGGAGAGTGGTGCTGCTCCAATCCCTGTTCTGGCTTCTCAAATTTCATCTCAGCACTTTCATTATTTGTTTCCTTCCTGATTGCCCAGTGCCCTCGGTTTGTCTCAGAGGGAACTGGATGCAAAAATGTTTATTTGGTTTCACAGTAAATGCTTTAACTACATTTTGAGTCTTGCATTTAACAAAACACTTCCTTCACTATGGGAGAAGGTGCTTTGTACGTTCATGAAAACTTTTCATGTGTTTTGTATTATTTATATTTTTGTTATTTCATGTAACACTCCTGTCTACAGTTTCATCAAAAGGAATGTTAAAGGAAAGGAAAGGTTAAGGAAAGGTTAAAAGGAATGTTCACCTGAAATTTATTTTAGTATCCACTGGAATATTTTACGTATTGCTTGTTAATTTAAATAAGTAATATGATATATTACACTTTTGCTCATACTACAGTGTCTTAAATTGCTTTAGCAAATGCATGTCGATGGAGTCAGCTATATTCCAGGACCCAGTTCAAGTTTCAGAATCATTTAAATTAAATTAAATTAAATTAAATTCTCACCAGGGTGACACAAGGCACTGAACAATGTTCTTACAAATAGTATGAAGTTATAGAATATGATACAGGAGAAAGAAAAGCAAGTGATAAAGTTAACTAAAATGTATGCCAGCTAGCAGCTGAGGAGAGGAAAACAACCACCTGTAAGGAAGGGGAGCAAAAACCTCCAGGAATCCAAGTACCAGTGGAAGCCTACCTCTTCCTGGAATGTGGTGGCAGGGGACTTGTGTGGATATACCTAATATAAAAAAAACTGATATGTCTGCCCAGGCAGAGCTATAGTCTGTGGAAACAAGTTGTCGCCACAGGACCTGGCAGTTGTTGTAGGAAGTCATCAGGTTCCAGCTGTAGAAAACCTGTCCAGAGGATGGCAGTACATCATTGCCACTGTGAGTCTCAATGGGGGCCTATGTTCTCAGGGTACCATAACTCCTCAGGGAAAAATATATTTTCTGATGAATGCTAAAACCAGTTAAAATTTTTACAGCTCAGTTGTGTTTCCAAGACCAAGACTAAAGTAGATCATAGGTAAAAATGCAAACAATACATCCGTCCTTTGAGCTTTCTTTGGAGCTGTTGTACTGTATATTATATTCAGGCCTTTACTCTTCTGTAGCCACAAAAAGCATGTTCTACACAAAATATTCATTTATCGTTTTCCATTGACTATAAATGTTACCTACAAAAAATAAAAGTAAAAAATAGATATGGCATCTGAGTTAGACACAACTGTATCTTGATCATTTTTATTGATCTTCTTTTCATCCAAGGGACTTCTTTTTGACCAGCTTCTGTTTTAACAACTAACTTTTAACCTTTTAATAAATCACTCTCATCACTGTCTCCTGTGTGTTATAACAGGTGGCATGATTGTGTACCACTGTTTATAACCGAGTCCAGATTCGTTGGTTTTCACACACAAAAAATGTATTGTTGTTCCCGTCTCATTAGATAAATAATACATACATCATTTATAGCATAATACCTGCTTTTGACAAATGTTAAAATGCAAAAACAAATGAGATGAAATGTATAAATGAATTTTGACTTAAGTGACATGCCACTTTCTTGAGTACTTGCTTTCTAAGTGTACTGACTCTAAGTATTCTCCTTACTGACTGTTTTGCTCTTCCTTTGTGATCCTCTCAGACCCACTGAGCTCCTGCCTTTTTGCTCTCATTGTATTATGTTACTTATTCACTTAGAAGCTGCTCTTATTTAAAGGCTTACATTGCTGATGCACATTATACATTTGTCTGAATACATTTAGATTATGAAACTTTCTCAGCATTATGTTTTCATATGAACCTTATTGTTACAGGTCTAGTTCTATCACACAACTGTTACCACATCTTGAGTAGCTTCAGTTTCACTTGTTTATTGTTACAAGGTGATCCTTATTTCATTACCTTTTCTCTTCTAAATGCCATCTAGAAAATCACCGCATTGTAATACTTCAGTAAGTGTGTATGCATTCTTAACCTTCCAGTTTTGTAATGCACTTAAAAAAGACTTCTGAAGCCCTAATATCAGTGGCAGCTAAGCTGCAGTAGCACCTGTGGGTGTTTGGAAAGAACCCATGAAAAATCTGTGAAATACATAAAATATCTTTTTGACAGTGTTGTCACTATTTTCACAAGATCATGGGGAAAAAATGTATGTTAAACTATTTAAAACTATGCTAAAACCCGATTACTTTTCGCGTTGCCAAATTTTTATGGAATACAAGGTGTTTGCAAAGACCAAGTGACCAAGTGAGTTGCCACCTTCTTTTAACAGTGCAACTTGGGTGTTGTTCCTTCTTCAGTGTGTCTATCCAGTGACTGTGCACTTACAAGGCTTCCTGCCACCACCGGTGAAGAAACGGCTCACATGCTTAGACTGAACCTCTCACCAGTACCACGAAAACAGCACTTAAAGCTTGGAATGAAACCACACTCATCTTCTGTTCTCTTCCTGATACCTCTCCCTCTCACATTCAGCAGCAATATCTGAAGGCCATTAAACCACAATGAGGAGTGTTTGGTTGCAGTGTGTAATGAGGAATTGGATAAATCTAGCAAATTTGCATGTATTGTCTTGCAGTAGACATTTACCAACTCTACCAGGAAAGCTGGGTGATGAAAACGGTCATACGATAACACAATACAGCACGGCTTTGTTTAGGCTGCTTGTCTAAAACTGATCCAAAGCTACAGGAAGTGAATACTCCAAAAGCTGAGAACTTCCTTGATTCTATGGATGGCTTGTTCACGTTTAACCTTCTGCTTCAGAAGAAAGTGCAAATAAATTGTAACAGATCCTCCTCTTACATGTCTATAATTTATTAATTTTTTAGCCTGACAGAAGTTAAAACAGCTTATTTTATTTACAAATGGTTCAAGTGTTAATATTTGTTTACTATTTTTACACCGCATAACCGGAATATTTTAGTTGATTATGGAAGCTTGCGTCTTCCATATGCTTGATGCGATAAACAGTGATAAAACAAATGAACAGCATGTTTGTCTCATATACAGAGATGTCATGAATGTGTAGCATCTTAAACATAATTAGATTACACCGAGAATCATTTATGAATTTCAGATGGTCTAGAAAGTTTTTGAGAAGATGAGGTCTTGTTTCTCAAAGGGGAAGCTGAGTGATGGTTTTGAGATTTACAAATGCCTGTGTTTCTTTTGTTGGTATGAACAATTTTACTGCATATAAGCCTTCTGTTTTTATTAACTTTTATTGACAAAAGTTGACATAATGGGTTGAGGACTGTAATCAATGTTAAACGTCAGCAAAAGTCAATTAAAGCGTGTATTTTGGTTTAGCCATTAGATGGCCAAGTGTTGAGCTGCTTCAGTCGCAGCCATATGTCCTCGAAAGAGGACGGAAAGGGACCAATGTGTCACAAACACGGGACAATAGCGCAGATGCATAAACAGTAACTCAGAATGCAGAACAGTAGCTCTGAATGTGAAACAGAGACTACAGACGACAGACTGGTTGAGTCCCGCAAATTTCAGAAAGAAAGTTGTGGATGTCTTGATCTCTCAGTGAGTATCTGACTGTGGGAACAGCGAGGGGAGGCAGCCCATCTCATAGGGCAGCACCAAACGGCCTGGTTGAGCCCCACTTTCCAGCCACATATGAAAATAAGAAATACAAGTGTGGTTATATTTGTGTAGTGACAGAACAAAATAACAGCATCACCAGTGCAATGCTTATTGCAAACGGTGTGCCTTACTCATGAGTTCTTTTGTGCGACATCACACACTTCAGTATTATCCTGTATAAAGTCACAACACACTATCTTATATTATTTAGTTTCATTGTATTTTTCATGTGATTTCAATTTATAAAAAAGCTAAACATTTCCATGTGTACAGTTTTCTCATGTATGTGTTGTTTCATAGGTGCAGATTTTAAACATTTTGTTTTGTAGATTTTCGACTTAATTAAAAAGTTCTAACATTATCTTTCTGTTTGTATGAATAAAGAGATATATTTTCACAAAATTTCCTGATAAATATTCAGCCTTTTGACACATCTAATAAAATGAATCAGCCTCGGAACAGTTCATGTACCTGACATGACCCAGCAGATGCCTGACTTTAACAGCAGTTTAGTTTGCTCTTTGTTCTCTGGTTTCTGTCCACAGTTACTCTCTTTTCTCTCAGGTTTTTTGGCAGCTGTCATTCATTTCAATGAAAGTAATAAACCTCTAAAAGTAATTTAAGACGCATTTATTCAAAGTCAGTGACTCATAGGAACAACAAATCACATATATCAATATATACTGTTTATAACTGCCAGAAATAAGGTGATGCATAATGGACATGGACTCAATGCCAGCTCCAGTGATGTAATTAGAAACTGTGCCTGAATAGGACTGATAAAGATTTTCACAATTCCACTTCACACATTCTGAGCTACTTTTTGTGTTTATTTCCATTATTCTAGCACAAAAAAGCAGTTTATGTCCAAGGCTTTTCAGTAGATATACAGTGCTGTGCAAAAGTCTTAGGCACCTGTGGGAGAAATGCTATAAAGCGAGGATGGTTCCAAAAATAATGCCATGAATACTTATTAACCAATAAACCTTCTAAAAAGTGCAAATCAATATTTGGCGGGACCACCCTTTGCCTTTAAAACACCATCAGTTCTCTTATGCAAACTTGCATGCAGTTTAAGGTAGAGGTTGGTAGGTTCTTCCAAACATTTTGAGGAAGTGGCCACAGTTCTTCTGCAGACTTTGACTGTCTCTGCATGTCCTCCCAGGCTGACTCGATCATGTTGAGATCAGGGCTCTGTGGGGACCATACCGTCTGTTGCAGGATTCCTTCTTTTTGCTCAAGATAGTTATGTACGACTGAGATTGGGTGTTTGAGGTCATTCTCAGGCTGCAGAATGAATTTGGGACCAATCAGAAACCTCCCTGATGGTAGATAAGAATCTACCTGTACTTCTCAACAGACATTCAAGTTGCATGCCTAACACTTTTGCTCAGTATCATCTAAAAATAGGAATATTTAGCGACATTTTAATATGTATCAATTCAGTGTCAGTGTCTGTCACTAAGAATTTCAAGTGAAAGTGATGTTCATGTTTCAGTTTAGTTTTCCACCCGTCTCACTTTCAGTATTTCAGATGTAAATTTAATTTCCCATTTACAGCTATAGAACAAGTTGAAAATCTGTGCCAGTGAAAAATAATAATAAATAATGTATTTCAAGATTTGTGTGCTATCAAACACACACTCCAACAGGCGAATGAACTATTAGAGGCAACAAATAATGTTTGGAAATGAAATATCTAAGGAATCGGGCCACCGTTTCTCATACAAACGGCTTTAGTCCCTATAGTTTTGTCATAAAAGTCTTCAAATGTCTGCGGCAAGGTTTTGGAGAATTCTTTACTTTTTACGTTTTTCCTCTGCAAATAGGTCCAGCTTTTGTTTTTTCTGAACAGTTGCCCCAAGACACAATGGCAATTTTTCTCACTTGTATTGCTTGCATTTCAGGTACTGACTGATATGGTCTCTTAGGAACTTGTTTATGTTCTTTTTAAGCTTTCTTTTGAAACTCACAAATTAAAGTGCTGATTGTCAGTGCACTTCTAGCTGATACACAGCGGTGACTATCATTCAACTGTGTATGAGTCACCTGTGTAACTGCCTTTGAAGCCGGGATTGATTTACCTCATTTTCTACCTTCAAGTGTTTCTTCTATGTGCTAAATATTAATCGTATACATTGCAAGCAGACACACACACACACACACACACACACACACACACACACATCTGGCAGTGTTTCACTGTTAATTATTTAAGAGGCTCACACACCTCTTTGTGTCACAGAGGAGACACAGGCCACAAAGTGAACATATATGGTGACACATAAAAAATAGGAGCTTGTACTTTTTCCAACATTTCCCAGCAAATCTCAGCTCCTTCACTTACTTGGGATTCTACTTTTTTACAGACTGAAATGAAGTGGCCACAACTCAGCCTAAAATGGAAAATTAAAAGGAAGCTGCAGCTTTGATATTTATGGTTGTTGATACACATGTAGATGCCATCGAGGTTAAAAAAGTTGACATTAAAAGGAAATAATATCTGAATACTTCCACATATGAACACGCTTCAAACAAACATGTTTTAGATTTTGATTACACAAAGGTTGTTATGCAAAATACAAAATATTGATTATCAACAAGTAATATATTTTAATGCCCACACTTAATAAATTAAATGAAAAAAATTGTAATGATGCTGCATAATCTAAAATGTTTAACTCACCTTGAACAAAAACAGAGAACATCAAAGGCAGTTAGATGTTTTTATTTCTTTGTCTCAAATACAGCAGTAAGCAATTTTGTAAAACATGTACTGCTGTTCGGGTTTATTATCTTTACCATAAATAGAACAGCCGGGTTACTTCTAGTTGCAACTCCGACTTCACGATGTTTCAGTCCAGTTCACCCCAGCTCCTGTGCCATGTTTTACCATTAAAACTACATATGTTTTTTTCTTGTTTGTAAATGAGCTTATTTGCTTTAGGTGGGGCTCTGAAAATCTCCTGTAAGCAATAAGGCTGTCTGGGAAAAATAATCATTAAGGTAACTGCAGTAAAGCATGTCTTGTATCTTGATTTCCCTAAAAGGGTACAGTGGGAACAGCTCTTACCTGAAGCAACCTGCTCATGATATATTGAGGGGCAGCACCGAGAAGCCCAGCTCTGGGATGAGGGATGGGATACAAGATGCACCAAATCAAACAAAAGGAAGTGGTGGGCGGCAAGCCATTTTTGGCAACAGTTGATGCAGCGATCAAATTGTTAAGGAAGAACAGAATTGCCATTTCAGGCTTATGTAATCCAGAGCGTTGCTATGGATGGAGGTTGGCAGGGAGAGGAGTACGAGATGCAGTCTTCCTCTTGTTTTCTCTATCCACTGCGCCCACACGGTTGCACCCATGTCCTCTCACAGCACGTACATGCCCACACACATGCAGTCCTGGAGTCACTTACACGTGGTCAGGGGTAGGAGGGGTGGGTTGAAGGTGAGTGGGAAAAGGGATTCAAACAAAGACATATTTATTCTTCAGAAGCCACAGCAGCGGTTGCACTATTGACATACAGCCTGCGACAGGCCAGGTCTGAGCTCCAATACTGATCGTTCTGTGCTTCCTATGAAAACTCAGACTCCTTTCATGCGGCTGCTTTCTTTATTAATGAGCTGACAAATGAACTGCTCAGTTACATACCTGAATTTCACACACCTGGATGCGTCACTCAAATACTCTAATCCTCTGCTTTCTTCCGTGGATGAGAAAACCAATTTTTCCAGCCAGTCATTTGCTGAAGAAGCCAGAAATTACATTGCCTGTGTCTGTGTGTTAAAACTTGGGATCAGGTGCTGAGAGAAAACTTTTCTACATGTTCCCTGAAACCTACACAACAGGAGATCTTGTTTCTTCAGTATGTGTACATTCTGTAGAGTTAAACGCTGGTAATGCTCCAAAACCACTTCAAACTGTTGCTCTATCGCCATTCTTCAAAGTGCTGCCCATTTTACATTTCGAGTTACAGGAAGAATACTTCTCCTTACTTTTGCCCACTGAACACTGTGTTTCTACCCTTCCAGTGCGCCTTCATGACAGCATCTCAGAGGAAGGACACCATTACCTTATCTTCGACTTGTGAGTATCTGCCTGACAGCTGGAGTTTGAAAACTGGTGTTCTCGAAATAAAGAAATCATCAAAAAAGTCTATTAAAGCATATATCAGCAACTGGTGATTTAATACCAGCAGGTTGTCTTTGAGAACTGAATCTGTTTGAAAACGGTTTGAATTCATTTACACCAAAGTCCCTGTCCTGTGGGGATAACTATTGTGACAGTAGAATTACACAGTGAATGTTTGAAGGCAAAGTAATTCATTCAGCTAACAACAATTCAGATAGTCCACTGTGGTCGGATTCAAGCCAACATGTCTGTAAACTCTTAATACTGGTAATGGACCCCGGTACAGAAAACTGCTTTGATCATGTTCCAATACGAAATGACGGATGAATATGAAGATGCCTAATGCCAGTTGCACAGGGGTGCCACTCCCAGCACATTAGGTCTCCGGAAAATTTTAAAATACATCCAGAACCAATGTGTTTCTGAGAGACTAGCGTCATTTAGAGAATGGACCTTCTTCTATGAGGAAATAGAGAATTGTGCATGTAGTAAACATGTCTATAATGAGCATGGTATTTGATAAGGAGGCTACTTGAAATACTCCATCATCCTGCCATTTCAAGATCTATGTTATTAGGTTGGGAAAAGTTTGGCCCTCCTCATTTTTTTGTAAAAAGAGTTTAAAGTAAATAGGTTTTTATCTCCTTTGTGACGTTGATACGTTTAATCAGGTTTGAACATGACTTAGATGGATTATAATGCGTGATTTGTATGTAACGTGTTGCATGAGCGTTATTATACTGACTGGATACTGAATGAAGGCAGAACGTTTTCTGATTCACCGTGAAGAAACCAGGCTTGATCATTAATGTTCAATGACCCCACAATACTCTGCAGGATGGGTCAATTATGTAAATGACTTGATCTATCTTGTTTGCTCTTGAGATCATATAACAAGAACAAATCTTATTTCTTGCCATTTTTCAGAGTGACGGGTGGAGAGCTCTTTGAGGACATTGTTGCCAGGGAGTACTACAGCGAAGCGGATGCCAGGTAATTAGACCCCAAATGGCTTCTTTCGGTTTCTCTTGAAAGCCCGGCACACATTTCCACCGCAACATGTAATAATTTACAAATGTGCAGAAAACTTGTTCAACAGGTGCAGAGGTACGTAGCAGAATAGAACTGCATTTTGATGAATCAGACATACTTTTTACTGGATTCTCCTTTGGACCAGACATGGGACCCTTCTCTTCAGAAAGGGTCAAACTGGTGAAAACAGATTTTGCTGCAGTGATTTGAAGTGATGGAAAAAGACATTAAATTAAAATAATTAAATTGTAACATATGACCATAGGGGTGTGGGATTCACTTTCTTATTAACAAAATGTATTTTTTGTTTCTAGATTTCTTTAAATAACACCTGCTTCTTCTATTCGAGACTCGAGACCTTGACTGTGGCAACTTAGTGTCTTGTTTGTTCTCCAGCCCCACACAGAAAAAAATTCTTAGAAATGATTGCTCAAATTGCAGAAGGGAATAACAAACTATCCACTGCAGCCACACAATTGCAGTTGATTTCTCTGGATCAAAGTTTTAGCATCAACAGCCTTTTTTTATATTCCCACTTAGCCACTGTATTCAGCAGATCCTGGAAGCAGTTCTCCATTGTCATCAGATGGGAGTTGTCCACAGAGATCTGAAGGTGAGGCCTTCTGTTTTTGTCACTATTTGGACTGCACAAGTCTTTAAAAAAATACCTAGGAAAGCTAGGCATTTTGTAGACTCAAATAAATACATAAAGCTAAATTTGAACATTTCAGACAATGGAAACGATATCAAAACTTTATCTGTATGCACCTGTACCAAAGGATTTTAAAAATCGGAGAGTCATTCCTTGCCATCTGTTGTGTTAGGCTGATCTGCTGTACTTCAAAGAATATTATTTAGTTCAACCCAATGACACAAAACACCAAGGCAGTGGCAACGTATTTTTATGCACCTGCTTGCAACATGTCTGCAGTAGCAAAAATAATTTATAACAGTATTTTGCTAAAAGTAACTAACTGACTGGATTACAGCCGTTACTTTTCGCCTTGCAGGCTACTTCTTTCCCAAACAAAGCCTCTCTGGGCTACAGCAGTGACACTCACGAAGTGGCTGCTTTGTGGTTAGACCTTCATTAAATAACAGTGTTTAGCGACACATCCACAGTAATCGATCAAATAAGCAGTGTTAGTCCTCTGTCAGACTAGGGAAGCAGAGAGAGAGAGTAAACAGCAGTGTTGGCTCAGGGGCTAACAGCTTTTTGTCCAAGGGGAATGAAAACATCTGGTACCCCCTAACTTATACAAACCCACCTCAAGGCAATGATATTTGATGGTGCTATAACAAAACTGGGATTGTTTGCTGGAATTTAGCCATGCCTTAATAAAACTCATGGACGCATGTTTGCTGTCACTTCTTTGAACCCCACTTGCGTTTCGCTTTTCACTTTAGATAAGCCCTGTGATAACCGGGTGTCAGGTGTGACAATTCGACATGGCAGAGCATCATTCCTACAATCTTTGTCTTCTCCTGACAAACTCCTTTGCAGGAGTTTGGACAAAAACTTAAGCTGGGGATTAAAAGCATCAACGTGCATGTAGTTTCTTTGCTCAGGCGAAGTCCTTTGGGTTTGACTACATCTCCTGAAAGCAAAACATGCTTGCTGATCCTCAGATGGTGATGCCGGCGTACTCTATGAATCCACAGGCGTTTTACTCACACAGTCCACAGTTTGTCTCACTAGTACATGTGCTAATTTTCTCAATCAGGAAAACCCAAGTGATATTTAGGAAAACAGGCAATGGCTGTGAGCAGATATGCACCTGTGCAAAAATCAGCGGGTACCACTTAACACACAACCTACCTCACACACAAACACACGCAGGTGCATGCACACAGATAGAGGCATACAAAGGGCCACACACAAACATAAGCATGCAGTATCACTCCTACAAATGCATGCACATCAACACGTGCACACACACACCTCCGGGATAAATGTTTCGCCTCTTCTTGTGCTCGAGGATGCCAGTGAAAGGAGAGTGTGTGGGCGGATGTGTATGTGTGTGCTGGAGACGGCACAATATGCAAAGCAGCGAGAGATGGGTGGTGTTCGGCAGTGTGGGAGGGAGCAGGTGGGTGGTAGGAAATTTAGCACTGGAAACACTGCAGCAATATTACCTAGAGTGCTGGTCGTTGCCACGGAGCCAAGCTATGGACCCCGTCATGAATCTGTGTCTGTCTGCTGTTCCTTACGGTTCACTTCTTTGCTCCGTCTGCCTGCAGCCTGAAAACCTATTGCTGGCATCCAAATCAAAGGGGGCTGCGGTCAAGCTGGCGGACTTTGGCCTGGCCATCGAAGTGGAGGGGGACCAGCAGGCCTGGTTTGGTAATGCCCTGTACACAATGGAACTGCAGTCACAAACCTTGAAAATCCCTCCAGGACACCCATATCTGTCAAATGTACTGAAGTCATTCTGAGCATTTGGTAATCAGACATAAACTTTACTTTTTTCATTTGAAAAAAATTGCAGTTTGGAATTTTGTATTTTTTCTTCTAAATCCTAATGAGGAAGCCCTACTGTGTTGTATTTGTTGACAAATATAAAAAACTGTAACAAAAAAAAAACTAAAAAAAAAATCAAATTGTAAAACTATTGGTTCTAGAAATACATGACCACCTGAGCACATAAAAGCTTTCTAAAAGCATTCTAATGTTGGTTGTTTTTGAAATACTGTTTCTGAAATCCAAATGCCACAACAGGCCTTCTGAGACATTTCCCCTCACTGTGTCACCACAGAGCATTTTTCTCTTTTTGTTGTGTCATGGGAGAAGCTCCTGTCTTAAAGTAGCAAAAGGTCAGTGTGGATCAGTTTAAATGTTACATGGTGGGTCTCATAAACTCTAGGGAGCCCAGTCTAATTGTACTCCCACATAATCCTCTGCCATTGTAGCCCAGAATGAGCTGAATAAACGCAAAAAAGATGAGCCAACTTCTGCCTCTACATGCTCCCATCTCCAGATAATCCTGTTTCTAAGTTTATTCAAGTTGCTGTAGTAGTCATACTGATGACAGTTTTCATAGCCATGACATATACTTTCAGGCAGATTTTTTTTTTTTTTTTTGGAAAGAAATAATGTTTTTTGCTATGTCTGATCAGACCTACCTAGGTGCCTGTTATAGTACATCTGCTATTATTGTATGTACAATTCAATAAGCCACAACCAAGTAGTATGATTAAACAGTCATACAACATACAAATACATACAAATTTATTTGTTTCTTTATCAAAGTGCTATGAAGATTCATCACAGGTTGTTTGCTGTTTTATCTTACAGTTGGAAGCGGTTTAAAAGGAAATGTGTATGTAACATTCCAAATAATGAAAACTGTACTCACAGTTTACTCAAACAAAACATGGCCTAGTTGAATGTTTGCATTATGCTAGAAAACTGATGCCATCCATTTAAGGTGGTTCAGTGTATGTGCAGTTTAGTATAGTTATAACCGCATGAAGAGTTTAATGTTGTGGATAATGTGAACTAACTGGAACATGAAAGAATAGCACAAAATCAGCCATTTATTCTTCCCCATGAGGCTCAGGAAGAACTATTAAGCAGAAAAACAATTCAGTTGTCGGGTTGAACACTTACTGCAGCCTCCTGCTTCCTCCGTTGCCAGACATGACACCCAGAATGGCAAATGATTAAGTTACTCACACAGGGAGGATCGCCATTTCCCATCATCAAAAATTAGTCTGGAATTTCATACCACAGTTGTCCTTTTGCCTGTGGGTATAATTGTCGATATGAAGGACTGCTGGCAACATTAAACATGAAACTGTGACGACCACCGCTTTCTCTCTGTGTGTACCGAGAAAACAGCAAGAAATTAATCCTAGGCTGGTTCCAAACTTCTCCACAAAATGCCCCTCTGCTGGAGCGAACCTATTGTTTATCATCTGGACATCCTGACACCTCTGTATTTTTTTTCACTTTTCCCACTGTGTCGCTGCTGTGTTCCTACTGTCATTTTTTATATTACTTATATTATGTGCTTTTCATACTGTGGAGCTTTGTAATAAATACCTCCCTAAAAAGGTTGTACAAACCTCTTTGTGCTTTCAAAAAAAAACATATTGAAAGTATATCATGGAGGACTACGCTGCTAAAAAAAGTTGAATAGAGAGGTGACGGGACCTTACATTAACTCTTTATTTTTCACTTCTGAGGTGTAAGGATAATTATGCCAGTTGTGTCTTTGGAATCTTTCAGGTCTCTTACAGAGCGACTAGGTAAGAAGGGCGCAATTTGTGCTCCACACCTAAAATTAAGTAGTTCTGAGTGGTGTAGGCACATACCATTAGATCCGATTAGTCTAATCGCACTTTATTTGACCTGTGATAAAGACAGTAATCAAGCAGACCGTTTTAATAAAGTGGCAATTCTTTAGTTATGATGTACAGTACTGTGCAAAAGTCTTAGGCATGCAACTTGAATGTGTGTTGAGAAGTACAGGTAGATTCTTATCTACCATCAGGGAGGTTTCTCATTGGTCCCAAATTCATTCTGCAGCCTGAGAATGACCTCAAACACCCAATCTCAGTCGTACATAACTATCTTGAGCAAAAAGAAGGAATCCTGCAACAGACGGTATGGTCCCCACAGAGCCCTGATCTCATCATGATCAAGTCAGTCTGGGAGGACATGCAGAGACAGTCAAAGTGTGCAGAAGAACTGTGGCCACTTCCTCAAAATGTTTGGAAGAACCTACCAACCTCTACCTTAAACTGCATGCAAGTTTGCATAAGAGAATTGATGGTGTTTTAAAGGCAAAGGGTGGTCCCACCAAATACTGATCTGACTGAGGTTTTTTTGTCTACTGCACTTTTTAGAAGGTTTATTGATTAATAAGTATTCATGGCATTATTTTTGGAACCATCCTCACTTTATAGCATTTTTCCCACAGGTGCTTAAGACTTTTGCACAGTACTTTATGTGCAGAATATCCAGTTTAAAACTGATTTGCTCAGAATTATGCTCTTTTGCTGCATACTGACACTAAACCAAATTGTTCAAAGTTCTAGTAATGCTTTGTAATGTACAAAATATGGCTTTATTTACAAATGTTAACTTTGGTTTTATTTCATGCTCTGATGAACCTATTGAGAAAATTTGCCAACTGTAAAAATGGACAGCTAAAAAGTAAATAAAATCATAGAAAGATTCAGACCTTTTCCCTACCAGTCCAAAGGAGACTATTTCACAGAATATTCCATAAGGCTCTTTATGCAACCCCTTGAGTACATAAAAGTCATCATCTGGAGGTTTTACACATCTGTTATATTACAAAACACTTAAGGAACAACATAAGTAACCACAATTGTGTAGAGCACTGATCCTCATCTACTACCAACTGCATTTGACGTGAAGTACTTAACGTGAATTATAAGGATCTCTGTTTCTGTGTTCACATGACCAAAGGCTTTGCGGGAACTCCTGGATACCTGTCCCCCGAGGTCCTGAGGAAAGACCCCTATGGAAAGGCTGTGGATCTCTGGGCCTGTGGTAAGTCATCAGACTGTCCAGGGACTATGGCTGCTTCTCCTGAATAAGCCCCCTACCACAACACATATAAGTTCTGAATGATCAACAGTGATGACGGCGGTTTATCGCCATCTGGTTTTTGTTTTTAATTTCATTTAACCAACAGATGTTTCCTATCTGATAAACATGTTTGGCATCAGTGATGTGTTTCAATAATCCAACGCAGGGCAGCTCAAATCTTATTTAACAGAAGCCTGTTGGAAACTGGGCAAAGTTATACAAAGGTAATAGGACTGTGTTTTATTTTTTTTTCCCTGTTATGGCAAGTTCTTCTCTTACTTGGCAGCCATGCTCGAAGATGGGCTTTCTGTTTTTTCCACCTCAAGGGTAAAGCCACTTCCAAGGCTTTCTGTAACCATAAATCAGTGGTTTATCATGATCTGGCCTTTTTAATTTCATGAGTTGCTGACCGATAATTTCCAGTAGATTTCCAGTAAAACTC
This sequence comes from Arapaima gigas, assembly GCA_900497675.1. Lineage (NCBI taxonomy): Eukaryota > Metazoa > Chordata > Actinopteri > Osteoglossiformes > Osteoglossidae > Arapaima > Arapaima gigas. The sequence continues at coordinate 70,726 of UFQX01000247.1, forward strand.
ATAAGGATGTTTTACTGCTTTGAAGGAGCTGGCCAGTTAATGAGCAATGTGACAACATCCAAAACGGGACTGGAATAGCCTATTAAGTCAATAAGCACCATTTCCAGTTGAGGTGATGCTGCTAAGATACCAAACACACAATTTTGCAGCTAGTGTATGAGGGTCATAATATATTATATGATGTTGAAATGTGGATTTTACTTCTAGATGTTGTCATTTTGTTATGGAAAAAAAGGTAACATGAAAATTAAGCTAAAATGAAATTTCTAAAACCCTGCCGACAGAGTGATGCAAGGGCATTTTGGGAATATATACTAGATAAGAACAGGCATTACAGAAAGGCACATTAATATGGTGGTTCATCACAGCCGTTGATACATCAAGTCAACAGAGATTTTCTGTGCAAGGTTTCATGAGTGGGTGGTTAAAAGAATACGCGCATTTCAGCCTTTATATTCCAACCCTCCCCTTATGATCTGCCGAAAGGGAAGAACACCTACACACTATCTAGCTCCTTCAAGTGGAGAAAGAGAGAAGGGACACGACAAACATCTAGGAGAGTTACGACTCTGTGCAAGCTGTGCTTCGATACACGGGGGGGGGGACACCTGGGGGACACCTCTGCTGTCCCAGGTTTCACAAAAAACTGTGGCAAAGTCAGATCCTACAAGCGAGAATTGTGTAAGCCGTTGTAAAACATATCTTTGGAAACGTCGTCATACAAAACACATGCCTTTGCATTGCCTGTGTGGGGAGAGGAAGGGTACAGATTAGGCTGTAAATAACAAAGGCTCAGTAGGAGCGCTGCTGCAGAAAGGCAAGTTGCGAGTCACACCAGTGGTGGGTGAAGGTGTGGTGAAGGTGTGGTGCAGGTGTGTTGAAAGGTAGCACATGGCTCTATTCCCTGACAAATAACTGCTTCTTGATGATCAAATATCCTAAACCAAGGACTGCTTTTTCTCAGAACAGCAACCCTTTTCTGTTTTAGTATGATGGTCAAGGACTCAAGCTATGTTGCACTAAATGAATTGGGTCTGTGGAATTCTAAGTCACCAAGAAACAATGTTTGTCATGCATAAGCTGCAGTTGTTTTCAAACAATTGCCGTTGTTTGGGAAGAATACCATATTGTCTGCTATTTCTTTTATTCAGGTGAGCGCCTAAATGAGATATCCTTTTACCTTCTGTTTGAGAGCAATGTTCATACTGTACACAAACACTGATCCCTGCATGTTCACATGAGAGACAATAAGGTGATTGAAGATGTCAGTGCAATACCTACTTTGGATGATACCCCACATCCTTGTGATCTTTTAACTCTGTGCTGAACATTTTGGTTCATCAGAATCTGAGTCCCACATGGGTTAGTCTGAGAACTGATGATTTGAAAAAACCTATTTCTTTACTATAAAGGGAATGCACCAAACCAGCCACAAGCATATTTCCCCCACAACACAAGAGTCCATTTTCATAGTATGTTCTACACCACATTTATTAATAATGAATGACTGCTAGTCACATGTGTAATGATCATAATTATTCCTCTGCATCTAGGTGTTATCCTTTACATTCTGCTAGTGGGCTATCCTCCCTTCTGGGATGAGGACCAGCACCGGTTGTATCAGCAAATCAAGGCTGGGGCCTACGATGTGAGTGACTCATCTCCTGGCGGAGGAGCATCGGAATGGTCACCATGAGGGAATACAAGCCTTGAAAGACTGAAATTTTCATTTACATTAACACCACTTTCTCTGCTTTTAACTGGTATCATCTCTCCAGTGGCACATGATTTAAATGCTAAGCACTATTTTAGCTGAGGATGAACAAATCCTGGAAACCCTTAATTCAAAATAGTGACAAAAAGGCTGAAAATATAATGGGAATATGAGCATTATCCAATTTATTTAAGGAATTATGAGCTGGTCTAAGGACATTCCATTTTTTTTTGCTACAAATACCCAGTATGCATGAAAGATCCACATATTCATTTCAGAATCACCTCATTAAGATGCGAACTACAGTATAATACACTGCATATGTTAAATCTATTTTTTGCAGCTCTTTGTTTGCTTGCTACAGCTACATTGCCATCCTACCCACATTCCCATTTTCTGTTCTTCTCCCCAATTCAACATCTTTCCCAGTTCCCTTCTCCAGAGTGGGACACTGTTACTCCTGAGGCCAAGGACCTCATCAACAAGATGCTGACTATAAACCCAGCAAAGCGCATCACTGCCTCAGAGGCACTCAAGCACCCCTGGATCTCGGTGAGTGTTAAGCCATCCCGTTCAGATCCACTGTGAGGAAATTGCCTCTTGCTGGTGGAGGAATATGTCTAAACACCCCCCCCCCGGCATCTCCTATTTCTCTCCTCTCCCTAGCACCGCTCCACTGTGGCATCCTGCATGCATAGGCAGGAGACCGTGGAGTGCCTGAAGAAGTTCAATGCCAGAAGGAAACTAAAGGTACTCAAGTGGTGGGCAGAATGCTGATTAGGTGTGGGTTCAGGTTTGTGAAAATGTCTAAGAATTCGTTGAAGCATTATCTGGACTTGCGCTTGAAGATGACAGTGGAGCAACGCAACAAAGACTCAGTGAACTGCCTTTGATTTTAGTGACATATTGTTTATCTGGAACAGGAAAGAAATAGTTAAATATCTTTTAAACAATAGTTTTGCTACTGTTCTAGTAATATTTATTATTGACATGAAATTTTGTAAAAGCTGTCCAGCTTTTTTGGATTTCTATATAAAATATAGCAGATTGTAAGACCTTCTACTGTTTGTCAAAGTAAATATATTTTTACATACCACCTGTCTAACACTGTCCTTCTGACCTTGTTTGTGTTTCAAATCTGCACAAACACAAAGCAAACGCCAAGTTTAGACATGAACCAGGCCTTTCCGAACGGACTTTTTCCCCTCATGGTGTTATCCTTTTTATTATGTTAATTGGGAGCATCTTTGATAGACCTTTTGCAGCGTGTCTCTGACTGCTGACTGACAGATACGGTTGGCAGGTTTTATGCAATCACCCAATTATATTTGAAGACGTATTCATTTAGAATAATTTTCATTTGGAATACACCAGAACACGTGTACTTGTCTTCTTGGTTCCAGGGTGCAATTCTTACCACTATGCTGGCAACGCGGAATTTTTCAGGTAAGCCTGGAGAAAAACCTTTTCTAGACAATTTAACCACAAAATGAATATCAGCATTGACACTGGTCAGCTGTTTCCCATTACCACAAGATGTAGATAACACTTGTCAAAACGTGAAGCACAGCGCACAGCTCTGCGGGAACCGAGGATGTGACTGAGCTTTTGAAAGCTACAGATGTTTCTGGGTAGTCATTACAGCAGCGTTTCTTGCTCGTAACTGCTCTGCAGTGAGAACTTTTCCAACATGTTCTGATTCATCAGCATGAACTACAAGTATCCTTTTTCCTTCTTTCCTTAATGAGAAACAGAGCACCAATTTAAAATGAAATACATGGAGAATGGTATGGTAAATTAGTCGTTGTACAGACCACCCAAGAAGATAATGTCCAAATAGTTACCCGGGAAAATTAACCAGCTATTTGAAGGAATGTTTTCCGCTTCCATTGGTTGCAAGCACTTTGACTTAATGCAGGTTGGTGGTGAGAAACCATCTGTTGGAGGTAGCTATTCATCTCGACTTGGATTGTTACTTGACAAAGGTGCGCGTGGGGTAGCCTGTCACTGCTACCCACTCACTGCAGCAGAGCCATCTGCTCCAACGGCACCAGTGCCACTGTCTTCCCTGCAGTTCCTACCAAATCTGCTGCACAAGGTGTGGAGGAGCCAAGATATGGTGCACAAGGGATAGAAGGACCATTTGTCAGTCTGAAAGGCCTGGGGTAACCCAGCATAAAAATAGTCACCATTTATGATAGGAAAACATATGTTTACAAAAAGCTGCTGAATGCAGACAATTAATTGGTTATACAGAACTAAAAGCTTAGTTTTGAAGACTGGTCATTTCTGTTAAACAGGCAAGTTATTCAATATGCATAACTGCTATAAAGAGTTTTATATTCACTGCACAGTTGCTTACAATACTTTGTATTCTACTAGTAAGATACAAGCTTGAAGAATACAAAGCACAGTGGGACTGAAACACAGGTGCTGCCAGGAATCCATAAGAACAGGATGTCTTGGGTCTGTTGAATGGCTGTTGAACCATATCAAACATTTCCCCAATATTCATGAACAAGGACATTAAGGTTCACAATAAAAGTGCTCAGCTTAGGAACACATGGTTCAAGTGAACTGATTGCTGTCTCGGCAGTCCAGCAGCTTACCCACCCCCTTCCCCCAGCCTACCAAGGCCTTTCAATGTGGAACCATCACCTTTCCTATCCAGAGCCCAGGGATCCATTGCACCCCCCTGGGGCCCAGCTTTCAAAAGTGTGTTGTTACATGGAGCTGCTGAGGCATGGGAGTTTGGGCAGTGCAGTCCCAGCAGAGGGCATTCTTTGGCACTTGCGGAATATCACATCACTCAGAATAGAAAGACCCCCCTCCTGCTAGGTACTGTTCATGTCAATCTGATTCTCTGGCTGCTTCACGGAGGAACCAATGGAAGCAAAAGCATGGCGGTACCTCTAAGCAGAACTCCGATCATTTGCTCCTTGACATCGTCGAGGTCTGACTTTACGCTCAGATATCCAGAGCTGAGGCCCAGTGAAGGCTTTTTCATGTCCCGCTTTCATATTGCAGTGGCAACTGCAAATCTGATGGTTTCCATTTATAAACCATCTTTCTTTGGACATTTCCTTCTTCAATTACACTAAGGCAGGGATCCAGCAACACTTGTGTTGGACTGTGGTATGTACCCTGCCCCACCCCTTCTGGGTAGACAGTCATCCAACTCAGGAGAAAGGGAATGCTAAGGCCATCGGCTCAGAACATTAGTCACACCCACAAACCCCCATCCGAATGGACAGTCTCTGATACTGTCCCTGGGAGCAGGACTAAAATTAGCCAAGTACTGATAAAAATACAAGGGAAAACACCCTCGCTCATAAGAGGTATATGAAATTAAATATGACTTCACAGTAGGCAAAGAAATGCAAGGAGACTTGGATGTGATGGTGTAGATAGCAATTTAATGATTGAAGACTTCTTGCTGGATTTATATTCATGATACACACTGGTACTGCCATATCAGGTCATCCAGCCACGTGCTCCTGATCATACAATAAGCCATTTTTTGGATGCTCTGAGGATTTATTACTTTACTTCCCCTGAAGAAAATGACAATAATAATATAATTTTGTTGCTAATCATCAAGTGGACTAATTTATGTTTTCCACAAGGGAATTTCTTAGTAATAGTCCCCCAGGAAACTGAGGAAAATTGCAATACTCCATGTTCCACCTGTATCTTTTGAAGCCTATGGACTTTGTCAAGTTCCATCAACTGGCACAGCCACAATGCATTTTGCTCTCTTTTTTGGGGCATTTCTACCTGTCTTCATCACTGTCTCCTTGTTTTTATTTATTTTGTGCTCAGGAGGCAAAAGTGGGGCTAACAAGAAGACGGATGGCGTGAAGGTAGGGGAATACACAGCTTTGTTTTTAGAACCGGTTTAAGTGGAGTCCATTTGAGAACGAAATTGTTCATTGTTCAAAGCTGATTTCAACACTAATCCATAAATGTCTTTTTCCACATGCTATGTGTAATTTTCTGTGTATTTTCAATATACGTAACAGTATCTAATACTCTGTACTTGTAACAGTTCACCAACAAATACTATGAGGTTTGAAGTGCTGAACTTTTGTAGCTCAGAATGTGGACTCATAACCTGAAGGTTTTGTTTTATGCTGACAAGCCTGACTTCAGTATTGTACCCTTAGAACGATATTATACTCAGACTGCTAAGTAAAAAACTTAATGATATACACAAGTTGTATAAGTGTTTACATAAAAGGGTTATGTATAGAATAATATAATAAATATGTGTTGAATAATCTAATATATTATCTAATTCATAAGGAATACCAGTCAGAAGCACAGAGACCTGGCAACCCGTCATGCTTATGTGTTGCTGGCAAATAACTCTCAGCGCACAGATCCACGTGTTCCGTCAATGTCATAAACACACCTCAACACTTTATCCTGAATGTTTCTCATTTAAGGCCAATCTCAGTGGAGAGAGAGTCTGCGTTTGCGCCACTGTCTTTGAGTCTGTGTGAACATTCAGTTAAGGAAACACTTCAATCCCCAGGCAGTTGTTTTCCTGGGGGGCTTCTGAGGGAACAGCTCTGTCCCACTGGGGAGGATTAGCCAGGAATTCCCAGCAGGATGGTGGGCCCAGACCGGATCGCTGAATACCAAGACCCTGTGCTCTTTTGTCAAAAGGTGTTCCTCACCGACCAAATCCAGAAGTCCTCAGGAGCTGGAGAATCGAGGAGCACAGAGATGCAAAAATACACAGCATGGTGCTCTCTGCTTCTTCCCTGTCTGGCACCCTGGCTTCTGCTTTCATCCCATCATCGACTTTCATCTGTCTGTTTCTGTCTAATCTCTTCTCATTTCTCTTCCAGAAAAGGAAGTCCAGTTCCAGTGTCCAGCTGATGGTGAGTGTGTCCCTCTACCCCACTGTGTGCCTCAGTCAAGGCCCTATTTCACACTTACCGGGGAAAATGATCACTGACACCAAACTTCTTAAAAAATTCACCAAAACTGCAATTCAAAATGGAGCTGGACTTTCTTTTTTCTGTCTCAACCTTTCATTTTAAATGTTGTTAGCACCATTGCTTTTATAACTTGCGCTTGACTGCCATTGCAGGGCGAGTCTTTCCAATATAGGTGCAAAATGATGGCCACCAATCACCCATATATGTGGACTGCTGCAAACTGCAAAAAAAAATAATAATCTGTGGGACTGTTTTCTTTGAAGGTGCAGAACTCTTTTAGGAGCAAGAGAAGGAGTTCAAACCTTCTTTTTGTATTCGTACTGGAATCTTGACCTTCAGCTTGGGTTCTACTAGACAAGAATGGAGTCATCCAGTCCATATTATGTCTAGAGTCATAAAGCTGTTTTTGTGCGTTACTTCCAGGAATCCTCTGAAAGCACTAACACGACCATTGAGGATGAGGACACCAGAGGTAAGGCCATCAGTTATGAGTTTCGGCTGAAAAAAAACAGTAATTCTCAGCTTTTAACACACTGAATGAATAATGAGTGATTAGCATCTTGAGGCTGTAGTTTCGACAGAAAGGTGTTTTGGGCCCATCTTGACAAAAATCGCATCTGTGCTCTTTTTTAAGGTTAGAGGTTGCTGACAACTCACTTGCAGCCAAATCAATCCTCTTCCCACTTGGCAGTGGAGTTTTGTCAAACTGCAGTGGAACCTATGAACAGAGAGGGAGCTTTACAAAAGTACCTTTTGTTCCCTCGATCAGCTGTCCATAAATGCAGTTGTTACGTAAAAGATAGTGTTACTTGACTGTGTCACCAACTGCGAACATCCCACACTTTACATTCTAGTGCTTCGCTTCTTAATCACAGCAAGCATTCATCGATACATCAGTTAACCATAATTTCAGAAACAATATGAGGGCATATGTTTGACAACATTCTCTATAACCAAAGCTGTGCAGTTACAGGGCAGACAATATATTTTAACTTACACAGCTCACTTGGTTTAAAAAAATATTATAGCAAAGCATATTTTTCTATTTTATCTATCTCACTTACACATACCCTATGTCATTCTGCTGGAAGATAGATTATCCCTAGTGGTGTCTTGAGAGAAAGATCTGACAAATTTGTTGTTGTAACTGTGCTGATTTATATTTGAGGCTGATAAACAGGTACCGCAAACAGACACCACGTATTGCACAGAAAGTGTACTGATCTAAATAGGAGTGAGGAAACATGACAAAGCTAAAGTGAAGGAATCCCTTCTCTGTTATAAAGGACCACTGAGATTAGCAGTAGCTGTCAATGTAAAATTTAAATGTTGTCAGTTAGCAAAAAAAAAAACCAATTTGGAGTGTTTTTTTTTTTTTTACTCAAATGTGCTTAGTTAGACCCAGATACTACAAGATATGTAGCAGTGAGTGTCAAGCAGTCCAAACGGTTTGAGTGTAAATGTGGGAGCTGGAAACCATTTTCAGCGGAGTACAAGGGTGATGGATGACCATACTTTTGGGATCTGACCTCCAAGCAGCAGTATGTTTGGCAGTGTGCTGGGCTCCTCCCTGCTGTCCCACCTGTAGGAGGGTCCTGGACTCTGATGGGAAAAGGGTTGTGAGCCAAATGCTGCTTGCCCCCGGGTGCTGGGATGAGGCCTGTGGCATCATGTATATACACACTGTCTCCATCTCTGACACAAACTCATAAGGGACATATACACACAGCAGCAAATGTTTAGTCTAGACGTCTTAATTCTTCATGTTTTCAGTACTATGGAACTCTAAAATATCCGCATTTATGGTTCATTTTACTTGAATAAGTTTGATGCCAATGAGTAAATGAGTAAAACAGTAATAATATAAAGTAATTAAAATGATGGTTTAAATAAATTCACATTTTACTAAATATACTGAATCCCCTACCATATCATTTTTGTCTCTAAATTTCCCCTGCTGGACCCATAATGACTCCCATTGTTTTCCACTGTGTTTCATTTCTATTGCATGTTTATCATTCTAACTCCCTTGTGTGCCGAATAAACATCAGTCGCTCTGTGTCTTTCAGTGAGGAAACAGGAGATCATCAAGGTGACAGAGCAGCTCATCGAAGCCATCAGCAATGGAGACTTTGAGAGCTACGCGTAAGTGACCATCCTTTCGCGGTGTGCACTTTTCTCTCAATCTCACATAATACAGAGCAAAAATGTTCCTCTTTTTCCTGACATTTACTTTAAATGATCCCTCAGGGTGCAAAACTTTGCTCTCCCAGGCACCATCTTGTACCCAACCGAAAATCCACATGATACTACATCTATATTTCTCACATGAAAATTTCTTCTTCTTCTTTTTATTACTATTATTATTAAGCCTCCGGACCACTGCGACCGTGACCTGACCAAACCAGGATAAAGCGGCTAATGATAATGGATGGATGGATGGATGGATTATTATTATAATTAAAAATGACCCATCAATCATACTGGTCACCTTCATTTTTATCTTAAATTTTGCACTCATTTTCAACATACTGATGCGTCTTTAAAGGAGTGGATTTCTTAACAGCCTCAATGTTCACAGAAAGGGACGCAGTATTTATGGCATCACCGTTACCTGGGTCAGAAAGTGAAAAGGTGCAGCGCAGTGAGAAAATACATGTGACCAGACTTTATTATCCGTTCTCACTACCGCGTGCAGCGCCACGCATGCGCGTGTAACAACTTCTGATTCATGTGAACAGAAATCCGCCAGCGCCCCCGTCACCCCGCGTCTTCCGATCGCAGCCTGACAAATATGTCGTGATCGGCGCGTAGAGTAATAGAAAGTACATTTTTACGAGGGGTGGTGAAGAATTGTAAGAATTTTTGTTTAGATTATAACTTGTATTACTTACAAACTAAACACTAACAGCCTCCTTCACTGTAGTCCCCTGCTGATGATGATAGAAGAAGAAGAAGTAGTTTCATGTGAGAACACTTAGGCACTTCTGAAAACATCTCTGGAAGTCCTCTTGTGAGAGGCTGTCGACCTTCTTTGTCACGCTCACTTTGTGAGAATCAGATCGTCTCCTTTCTAGCTTCATGTCGATTCTGAGCGATCACAGTCACAGTGGGTAAGAAGGGTGACGGAGCACCACTGGATGTTTTTTTTTTTCTCAGCAAGAAATGTGTGGATTCTACAGGGCGCTGTGAGCAGGGGCGTTATCATACTGGAGGCGCCACCCGTCACTTCCGAAACGTTGAGACCGTTTTCTCCTGCCTTTCAAACGCTTGAAACTCGTCTGCCCGCTTCTGACTGGGGGGGGGTTCCTCTCCACTGAAGGCGCGGCTACGTCCCATAACACCTGCGCGTCTTAACCAGTTCTGAGATGGGAGTACAATTCGTAGCATTTTTTGATAAAACCTTGCATGTTGCTACTTATATTAAATAACAAACTGTTTAACTTTTGCATTTTGAGCTCACACTTCCGCGTCAACGTGACGTACGCTGCGTGTGACGTAACTTCACCCGCATATCTCCAAACCTTATTTGAATTACCTAAAATTTCAAGATACTAAGTGGCCATTTTTTAATGAATCTGACAATGCAAAAATCTCACTTTTGATGAGAAGTTCCACTGTATCGAATTTAAAGTCTGCCGCATGAAAAACAAAGCTATGCATAAAGAACAAGGCAAAAGAGCTTTGTAGATACACAGATACGTTTTCACTCTGTCCTGAGGCTTCATTCTCAGTTTTTCACTTCTGTGAAATCTGATTTGTATTTGTATGGGAAAATCTTGCTTCTTGTTTGGTTGCCCACTTTGTGTCGGTTCCTCTTTGTGTTCTAATGTCTGAGAAAAATACCACAGACCACAGCTGCATCAGAGTGCGAAAAACTGCAAAGAGGTGCAGCTGTAAGGAGCAGCTTCTGTCTTGTAAATACTGCCTACTGGCAAGAAAGAACGGAAGGAGAGACTTTTGAACTTTTTCACCTTTTTTTCAGCTGTCGCAAGGAGGCAACACGAGTCTTTGCACCATAACTTTTCGTGGGGAGTCTGAAGGGTGTTCATAGATATTAACTTGAATTTGGTTAAATTCATCCATTCATCCATTATCCTTAACTGTTTATCTTGGTCAGACTCCAGAGACAATTCTGGAATCACTGGGTACCAGGCCACGAAACTATACCCTTGGTGGGACACCAGTCCATCGCTGGGAATTTGGTTAATGCACTTTATTTTAGCATAGAATTTTAACAGTCTGTGTAAATACTGCATTTAATTTAAATGTGACTTTCTGTGCAACACTGACACACGTACATATACATTTTAACATGACATACTAAAAGAGCAAAACGTAAAATGAAAATAAATGTAAAACTGATGGAAAGTTGATAATCCTGCCAGGTGGTTCTTGCAGAGCCGTGTAGGTGGACTGAACTGAAATGTCAAGAGGAAACGCTGAACTTTTATGTCCTTCACTTGCCCTAGGCTGTTTGCTGACACTGTCTACTTGTAGCCAACTGCCAAGCCCTCTGTGTTGATGTACAACACTTCTTCTTTCACCCATACTGTCTGGCCTCCTTCCTCTGTGGTTAGGCACTGTGTGTAGCACCTACTTCATGCGGAACTGATTATCAACACAGTTTGCCAACTTATCTCTTATTTATAATCTTTTTAATGAAGGAATTTCCCAACAGGGCACTGAGAAGCGTTATGATCACATTCTGCCACCACTCAGCAGATAGAATGTGATGGTCCATGCAATATGTAAACACAGCTGCACAGCTATAATGTTTAGAAACCAACACTTAAAACTTAAAATAACTTGGCATAATAATTATATTAATATAGGATATAATTATTATAATAATAAACCATATAAAGCAATTGAATATTATATTTTATTTGTTATTTTAATTCTTGATTTTAAACTGCAGTACCAGAATACTTAAAATAACCTACTGTAGTAATAGGTGGGTCTTTGAGGAAGCAGCAGGTCAGCTGAGTCAATTGGCTGAAAAAGGTGTAAATATAGTTGCTTAAAAAAATCATAGACTGCAAACATGTACATGAACAGTAAAGCACAGAACGGCTTTGCTGCCCCCCCCCCCCCCCCCCCCCCCCCCCCCCCCCCCCCACCCCGGCCGCCCCCCCCCCCC